>CM070109.1:21826013-21856013 GCA_036178185.1 Liparis tanakae | reverse complement strand
CGGTTGACAGGCGAGTAATTACAGGTGCTCCGTTTGAGCTATCGCTCTCTGGTAATGGCGGAGCTGCCACACACTCACCGCGGCAATGATAGACACTCATCTCCACGACGGTGAGCGCCGCAAAAAACACACAACTTTACAAACCGATGAACGGGAAGAAAAAAGAAGAAGACGTGTTTGAGGCTACTTAGAAAGTGACGGATCTGTGTGTGTGTGTGTGTGTGTGTGTGTTTTTGTGTGTGTGTGTGGATCATCGTCCCGTATCCGGACACTACGGTTTGCAGTCACTTTCAGATCTCCTCATGGAAAACCTGGAAAAGTTCTGGAATTGAAAAATATTTTTTTATTTAATTATTTAATTAATTATTTTTTTAATTTATTTTTTCCAGGCCTGGAAAAGATATTGGGAGAAAAAAAAAAATCCCCAAAGTTTTAGAAAAGACATTGAAATGTGTTGTATTCAATATGTTGATTTACGCGGTATATAGCCTAATGGCTATTTATATTAATGGCTTTGGAATTCTTATCAATAGTTTAAATACTACACATTATTTCATGTACACACCAGAGATTTAAAAAAAGTTTGCTGATGGAAATGGTTTAAAGTCCTTGAAATCCACTGGACAACGTGTGAATGAACCCTTAATCCTGTTTACTTGTGTTCTAGACACAAGCGTTACACTCAACCTCAAATGTTTTAAAAGTAACCGTGAAGATAGAAACCCGGATGTGTCCACATTTATCAAATAAACAGGTCGTATGAAATATATAATCCCCATATTTATATTTATATATTTATATTATATAAGTAGAAAGTGGAAATGTGGTTTAAAGTCCTGGAAATCCACTGGACAACGTGTGTATGAACCCTTAATCCTCCTTACTTTTGATTTAGACACACGCGTTACACTCAATCTCAAATGTTTCAAAAGTAACCGTGACGACTGACATCCAAAAGAAAAAGATGGAAACCCGGATGTTTCCACATTTATCAAAGAAACTGGTCGTATGAAACATATAATCCCCATACTTACTCCACAGGAGGAGGAGATAAAGCTCCTAACAGCATTTTGGGAAAGGAGCGCATCGAGATAGCAAACGTTTATTTCTTCTTCTTCTCTCTCGGTAAAATGGACGTTGTCTCAGACTCCACCGCCGCGCTCCGCTTTTGTTTTTTTCTCGAGCTGCACAGACAACATTCTAACCTTAAAAATATAGATAAAAAAGCGAGGGGGGGGGGGGGGGTTGGTGCGCGAGACGATTGTGAAAAACGAAAAATCTGAGATAATCTGCGAGGGCTGAATCAGAAGGCACTTTGAGAGGATCAGGGGAGAGAGGAGCGGTGATTCTCCACCCGGCCGGGCAATTTGAGAACAATCAGTGCGAATTGTCGAGGTTTGCTCCTTCCAGCGCGAGAGAGGCGACGGGCGCCATTGTTCACGTCGGCGACGCTAAACGCGCCCGCTGTTTGAGCTCTCTCCGAAAAAAAAACGCCACGGGGACGGGGAGCGAAAATGGAGCGGGCAGAGAGGGAGGCAGAAGAAGAAGAAGAAGAAGAAGAAGAAGAAGAAGAAGAAGAAGAAGAAGAAGAAGAAGAAGAAGAAGAAGAAGAAGAAGAAGAAGAAGAAGAAGAAGAAGAAGAAAACTTTTCTCCTTAAGGTACTTATCCTTAAGATAAGAGATAAGATAAGATATTCATTTATTAGTCCCACAGTGGGGAAATTCAAGGATCAAAGCAGTGGATGTACATAACGCATTAATAAAAATAAAAGATACAAATAAAAACACAAAATACTAATACTAAATAGAAATACAAAATACTAATACTAAATTACTAATACTGAATCCTAAATACTAAATACTAATACTGAAATACTAAATACTAAAAATACTAAATACTAAATGCTAATACTAAAATAGCTGTGTTCCTCTCCTCAGACACCGGGTAGGAGTCAGCCGGTGGCTTAAGGTACTTAAGGTAGTATTAACCGATAGTACTAACCGGCGTCAGTGATCTGCGCCTCTAAAAACACATCATGGTGACTGTCAAATAGACGTCTGACGTCACGCCGAGGCCGATGAGCGGCGCCGCTGTTTACGCGGCGTTCACGTTTAGCGGCGCAGCTTTTCACTCGTTTTCCGATCATCAAAACTCACTCGCTTTATTAGGACCAGAGAGCTCAGTTCCTTCATCGAACAGACCCTGAACTCATCACGTAACCGCCCTGAGGGAGGCTGGGGGCGGGGAGCGGAGGAGAGGAAGCCTCCGCTATCTCCCACTACCTCATTTCTTTTGCACACTGACCAGGGCATTAGGAGCTGTCAGCCTGAGTTTAACTCGGGCAGGTATCCATTCACGCAGCACGGGATACTTCATTTCATCCATGAGCGGTCGGGCACCAGCAGGAGGAATAAAAAAATATATAAAAAAACCCTCTACTGGCAGAGAAGCTCTGAGCTTGGGGGTGGATGGATAGAGCTGGCATAGAAGTGTAGAAACGCATCAAAAAGACAGCCGTCGGGTTACGGTTGGAGTTTAGCGGCGTGGTCTCCTTCGATTTTTAAATCAGCTTCGGACGCGCCGCCCTCGAGCCTTGATTGCACGTATGAATACCGCGAGAATAAAAAAAAAAAAACGCGGCCCAACTCCCCGCGCCTCTGATCCCTGATTATTCCTCCGAATGCCTCTCCTCATATACAGTGGAATTATATAAGCTGCAACCACTCGAGGGAAGAAGAAGAAGAAGAAGAAGAAGAAGAAGAAGAAGAAGAAGAAGAAGAAGAAGAAGAAGAAGAAGAAGAAGAAGACAATTATAAATGTAATGCGACTCCTCATGTAATCAAGACGAGACGCCACGGAGGCGAAGGCATCGCTCGCATGAAATGGTAAAACTGTACACAGTACATAAAGACTGAGCCGTGGTACGTGTGTACATGCTCAGGTGAGAGGAAGGTAATACTTAAGGTAGTATTAACCGATAGTACTAACCGACGTCAGTGATCTGCGCCTCTAAAAACACATAATGGTGACTGTCAACTATCAAGGAAATGCAAAGTGTGATAATTGTACGAAACCAATTAGAGTAAAGATTCACAGATGATGAGTTGGCTACGATTTTAACAGCAATTAAATGTGTGAACAACACCCCCCTGGGGCACTTCACAGGTGTCACCACGAGAGCGCCGCGAATAGAGCGACTGGTTAGCAGCCGCTCATTATAACTTGTATCAATGGCGTCGAGGAGCCGTGTCTTACAAGCGCCGTGTTTACGTCACGGGGACGGAGGGAGTCGCGCGGGGCGTCGCTGAGCGGCGAACACGAGCCGAGGTTTCGTCCCGCTTCGACGTTTTTTTTTTTTACGGTTTCCCACCGAAAAACCAGCAGCCAGCAAATAAACAGACACCGGGTTGGCGGGGTTAGTCGGTTCCCCCTCGGTTCCAATCGATGTACATTTAAATCAATGCTAAACTCCGGCTAACGGATATATCTCGATTCCAGCTGTCCAAAAGCGTTAAGTCGTTAAGAAGGTTGGGAGGAGGAGCCTGCAGGGGAGGAGTCTGCAGGGGTGGAGTCTGCAGGGGAGGAGTCTGCAGTAGAAGAGCCTACAGGAAAGGAGTCTGCAGTAGAAGAGCCTACAGGAAAGGAGTCTGCAGTAGAGGAGCCTGTAGGGGAGGGGGAGGAGCCTGCTGGGGGAGGAGCCTGCAGGGTGCCGATCTGGTCTGAAGTTAAATATTTAGTTTTTTATGAGCTCTTTAGCGTGAATTACGTTTTGGTTGCATGCAATAATTTGATTGCCTGTGATTTTTAAGACATATTAAGGGAAAAACTGACTCTGACTCTTCCTGTTGAGTTCTGCAGATCAACTGTGAGTCGCCCAAGCCTTCGTCATGGAAGCGTGCATGTTTGGGTTTTGGGGTTTTGGAAAGGAGACGTTTAAAAAAAAGACTCCCTCCTTCCTCCATGTGGAGAAATCCAGATTTCGACCGGCCTGCTGTGCTTTCGTTACAGCTGCTGAGCTTTAATTGGACAACTGGTGTGAGGGGGAGGGCTTTAGCAAAGTATTCACACTCTGTTCTTTCCGTGTTTGCAAGCGCATGTGTTTTTCAAGTGATAATTGTTGTTTATTTCCAGTAAAAGGAGAACGGAGCGTGTGCCCGTGTTATCGCAATAAACAGTAAAACAATTAATTTCTCCGTGGAGGCTTGTGCCTCTGCTCTGCTGTGGCTGATTTACAGGAGGTGGGGGTGTGGGGGGGGGGCTTCAGCTGGTTATAGATTGCTTCTTAAATTGTTAACATCACAGGATCGTGATTGACAAACGGCAACAATATAAGATCAATTCTGCTTCCTCTGCCGCGGCGGGTCCCTCGGCCGCGGCGGCATTAAAGAGCTCTAATTAATCGAATGATCCGTTTGATGCATCGACGCTCACCTCTTCAAATGCCCGTTAAGAAAAAAGGCTCCGCTGTTACAACGCGGGGGTCACGGCCGGTGTTGTTTCCTTTGATTCGCCGGCACCGCCGGGTCCTCGTGGGTCCGTAATGCGGCCCGTCGAAAGGGGTCGTGCTCGGCGAGTCTCCGAGGTCAAGGGTCATCTGGGGTGCCTCCAAGTTCTGTCTCGATCGGAACAATCTATTTTTCTCTATTCACATGCGTCAACGTGTGTATTTGTATTGTTTTTTTTTTTACTTCCTCTATTGGAGGACGACTCGCACTTTCGATCGCGCCACATCCACCGACATCCAAGTAGGTCCAGGGAATTCCAAAAACTTCTCCTTCATCATCGGTCTCTGGCGCCGCCCCTCCGAAGGGTTTCTCTTTTGACTTCTCGTCACGTAAACTTGTTGCGGGCTTGTGGGCTCTCTCTCCCTTTCCATGCCCGGTCATCGAAGGAGGGAGGGGAGGGGGCTCCTCAATTGGATTTAGGTCAGGACTTTGACTCGGCTAATCCAAAAACACTGACCGTCTTCTTCCCGAGGACCTTTAAGTGGATTTGCTTGAACACTAAGGGTCGTTGTCTGGCCGTCACATTCAGCCCTGCCTTACTACTCATCAGAGCAGTGTTTAGGCTCAAGTGTCCTTGTGTATTCAGATCCACAGAAAAAATTAGGAAAAGCTCCCTTGAGTGTAAAGAGGTTCTGCAGGTGGGCATTGGGGATCTCTCTTTTTTTTTTTTTTTTACATAACCACAAAGTTTAATGTTGTTTGAGATTTTATACGCAAATGTGTTCCACTATGAAAGTTACCCTTGCGTGAATGCCATATATATATGCAGCGCTCTGTTTATTATTGATGGATGCACATCATATGCACCAGCGGAGGCTGAAGGATCTCTCCATCTTATGCTTTTTTTAAATTCTTCGACTACTTTGAAAATTCAGCTTTTGGTCCCTTGGCGATGTTCTGTTTGTATATTATTTGTCTCGCTGAACGCGGAGAGCACCAAACTTTTTAATGAGACTTTACAATCCTCTTCAAACAGATGCATTGTGGTCATTGCGATTCATCTCAAAGCAGGTTTTCTTTAAACTTTCAAATGAATTCAAAAGGTTTCTCATCTGTATTCATAGAACTGTCAAACAAACTGCTCCCCCCAAAAAAACATAATTACCTGATATGATCACCGTCCCCTCCCCTTACCCTTTGCTTTCACCGATGCAACGCACGAGATGTCGGCGTCGTCTCTATCTCACGCTTAATAGTCGGAAATTCTTGCGCGAGAATAAAAATACCCATTTATTTCTTATACCATGCAAAGCCTTAAATAATTACAGTCAAGCTAAAACCCCTAAAGATATTATCTACATTTCTTATTTTTTCTTTAGGTGGATTTTAATACAGTCGTATGTGTGGGCGACATTTAAAAAGAAATCCATCAGAGACATGATCCATACAGTACGGTAGTATTATTCTACCATAATAATGTGTACATCTGCTTATTTCAAATGTCAAAATGTCTCCGTGTTTATGACAGAAATCCAACAAACACGCAAACAAAGCACTGGTGACATTTTACTTCTCGTCTTTGCTGATTTCCCTGACCAGCGTGGCGTGTCCTCCTCCTCCTCCTCCTCCTCCTCCTCCTCCTCCTCCTCCTCCTCCTCCTCCTCCTCAGCAGACATCAACATGACAGCCAATTAAACTATAACCTTTCCTGCCTCTGCCAGAGAGGTTACATGGAGGTCGTGCCCAGGTGACCCTATGGGTCCCAGTGATCCATCTGATTCTCCTCTCTTTCCTTTCTCTGACCTTCCCCCGGTCCGTCCCTCCTGGCGATTAGGAGGAGCTCATGTTCCTAAAATGTTAACGTCCCGCATCAACAACACTTCTTTTACGTTAGCTCGTTTCTTTTTTTTTAAGCGTCACCGGGGCGACGCTCGAAAGCCGGTCCCCCGGTCCACCACTGAGCGTTTATTGGATGCAGTGCCATCAAATTTAGTACCGACGTTCATGCTCCCCACAGGAGTTGAACCCTGACTCAGCAGGTCTGCTCTGCTCACTGTTACCCTCCAAGTAGCACATGTTAGCATGCTGTCACAGCAAAACCTGCGAGTCATTAATGTAACTGTAAGCCCGGTGTTAGCATTTAGCTCAAAGCACTGATGTGA
Source organism: Liparis tanakae (assembly GCA_036178185.1). Classification (NCBI taxonomy): domain Eukaryota; kingdom Metazoa; phylum Chordata; class Actinopteri; order Perciformes; family Liparidae; genus Liparis; species Liparis tanakae. Next base: position 21,849,405 of record CM070109.1, on the reverse strand, counting down.
TGTACACACACACACACACACACACACACACACACACGCTCGCTGGATTCAAATGAGTGCTCTTGCACCTTCATCTTCTTCACTTCATTTCTGTTAGCTCGTTTTAAAGCATCACCAGCAGGTCAACGTGTGCTCACTCTTAAACTCTGATAAACACACGTTAGCATGCTAGTCAGTAGTGTAACTGTAAGCCCGATGCTAGCATTGAGCTCAAAGCACTGATGTGCAACACACACACACACACACACATACACACACGCCCGCTGGATTCAGGAATGAGAACTCTTGTGCCTTCATCTTATTTACCTCTTTTATCGATAGCTCGTTTTTTAAGCGTCACCAGCAAGTCAACGTGTGCTCACTCTTAAACTCTGATAAACACACGTTAGCATTCTAGTCGGTAGTGTAACTGTAAGCTTGGTTTCTTGCATTTCGCTCAAAGCACAAATGTGCAGCATACACACACACACACACACCTCGATCGAGAGTAGAAATTCAGTGAGAGGATGTTCCCTCCTATAGGCTACCCTCTTTATTTTCTATCTCTGGGAGGCCTGCAACTGATGCGAAGAGGGGGAGGGGGGGGGGGATCAGAACAAACAGGTGAACCGAGGCGGGAAAACAACCAGGTCACAAACGTGAGTCCTGCGGTCCGCAACTCGGATGCCACAACCGAACGTGATCTGCATCCCGAGTGGCGGCGGCGGCGGCGGCGGCGGCACGGTGTCCTCCGGCTCGCGGGCGTCACTTCACACGGAGCCGCCGGCAGAGAATAAGGAGCCGCTAACGCGCCAAGGTCACGCACACGAGGGCTAGACGGGGGAATAATAAACATGTTTTAAATTGGCAGCGTTGTGCGGACCCGGACAACCGTTCAATTACGGATCGACGGCGCGCTAATTCAACGTCGGATGCGAGCGGCTGATTGAGTTGGAATCGTCGCCGCTTGTGGGATTATGAAACATGACAGGCTTTTTATAAGGTGTAATTAACGCTCTGGTTTTAATGGGGACATGACAGGTATTAAATTGGTTTCAGATCTCATTGTCAAGACTGACTGTTATGGATGATGTTTGGTTGGTGCGTGCGCGCATGTGTGTGTCTCTGTGTTTGTGTGTGTGTGTATGTGGGATATAAGGTTGCATTAACTGTATATATTTAGAAATGTTTGTCTTCTTTTGATGAAACATTTCGATATAGCTTTTGAGTAAATAAACAATTTATGCTCAGTACACCCCGAGGGGGGCGTGGGAGGCGGGGCCGGGGGTCCCTCGTGATTGCAGCGCTAAAAATACCGATAGAGGTGTGTGTATGATTTGTGCGATGACCAAGAAAAAAGAAGAAGCAACAAGTGTGTTGCATTCAAAGCCGCTGAAAAAAAACGCTCCCCTCCGAAGCCGTAATTACGTCTCTCGAGGTGCGTAGCTTTCCTATTCACGCTCGGATGAACAGCTTGCATCAGGGCCGGACCATATGGCTCACGCACAACCAAACATTTCAAACCGAGACCTACTGTATGTGTATTTCTGGCACCGGAGTTATAAAAGCAAATTCTAATGAGCAGAACTCTGTCCACATCCAAGACAGCCCTTGAAAACTTCGATACCCGCGATCCACGGCGATGACAACGTCCCTCCCGTCCGTCATCTCTCGCCCCGTCTAGTACGCTCCCCCCCCGCCGTTCCTTTCCAGCGTAATTCTAAGGCAGCACCTGAAACGGCACTTATGTGCAATCTTCCGAGACACGAACACACCCCGATTGTGCCGTCTCTCCCGTGAGCGCCAGCTGTAGCTAACGCCGCCGCCGCTCCGTGTGCCGTAAATACGAGGCCAACGGAGTGTACAATAGCCAGTAAAAACCAACAATTAGAAAGCCCGTCTCCCTCGGGGGGGGCGGCTGTCAGGAGGTATTCATGCCCATCGACCGGCTCTTTCTCGGCACTTTGATTTTGCGAAAAATCGACGCAAGAGGGAAATAATGACACGATGTGTGTGATATTGCACGGCATACGGCCGAGCGTGAGAGGACCCCCCCCCCCCCTCCCGTCAATCTGTTTGGAGGCAGACCGTGATGCACTGTATTGCTTCTTATTTTTGTCTTTCTCTTGTCTTTTTTGCGCTCTCTATCAGCGAACATGACACGAGGTGACACCGAGCCTCTCGTCATGTGACAGATGACGTTGTCCCGCTTCATTTTGAAGACACCTCTCGTTTTTTCGGTTTCTCCCCTCGGTCTCCGGTTGCGGGACAGATTACACAAGTTGAACTTGAGTTACGAGACACCTCGGGCAGATGGACGGATAGAAAACATGGTAGGCATGGCAACACTACGACTGAAAACAGAAAGAAATCTCTCAAATTAACATTTTCATTAAGTTTAAATACTGCGAAAATAATATTTGAATAAAAGACCCAACCTCTCAAAAATGCTTTAAAAAAAGATATATTCAATAACCCTCTGGTTCTGTATTCTCAATGTTACACAATATTTTAAATTCACCTTTTAAAGGTACTTTCATTTGGCCCTGAAGCCATATAACCTCTTCATACCTCTTGTGAAAACATACCTTTACTCAGGTGGATGAACTGTGTTGGTGTCCCCTTTGTTGTGTTGATAGTGGAGAAAAAGCTCTCAGGTGGAGCTGTGTGCACAGGAGCATATGTATTTACTCCACCGCGTCAAAGATTAAAGGTCATTTGAATCAAACATCTCCACTCCGCACACATCGAGCTTTTAAAAAACAAATGATGGAGCTGGAACCTTGAGAGGGCTTTTTTGATAAAGTGTCTGAATCTGAAGAAGACCACACTCCGAGGCACTCAAATCAGAGCCTTTACGAATCATCTTCCTTTCTTTTCATTTCTTTTTCCAAGGTAATTTATCTCATGTACCCAACTGTCTCACGACGAACAAAGTCTAAAAAAAAAGACTCTCTGCTAATGATCCGATGCCACATTATAAAGAAACGTACCCCCCCCCCCCCCCCCCCCCCCGGGACGAAACAACCCCGTTGGAATTTAAAGGAGGAGGCACATCTTAACCCCGGAGCCCTCCACCGATGTTGCACCCCCCTCCCCCCCCCTCCCTTTTTGTCTCTCTCCAGAAGGGTTCATGGCTGCTTGTCAGAAACAATTACATCCCCTTGGTTCTCGGGGAGGGCATCCTCTTAATTTGAACTGATAAGCATCTCCTTGCATATTAGCGGCGAGGCCCAGCGGTCATCCCACTCCCCCTGTAGATAATGGACCGGGCCGGGCAAACAGCATTTGTCAGGCGCGGCGGCCACTTACCTGTGGCCGTGCGCGACATGCTGAGCGATGCTAATAATAGCCACTCAGCCAGACTAGCAGTTAGCGAGGTCCGCGATCCCCCCCAACCCTGTGGCTGGCCAATCAATAGTCATTTACTCTCGCTCTGCTTTCAGAGGAAGGGACATGTTTCTCTCCCCCCTCTCCCCCCTCTCCCCCTCTCTCACTTTTATGTTGCTTTAAGGCTGGGGCGGCGTGCTAATCGTTCCAAGGAATACAGTGGGAATCTGATACATGTATATATAAATATATATATATATATATATATATATATATATATATATATATATATATATATATATATATACACATATACATTTACAGGAGCATGAGGAGGTCAAAACAGCATTTAGAGCTTAAGTTAAAATATGATAATAAAACATTGCATTTCTCCTTATCCGTTATTTGTATGCCTAAAGCTGGTAATAACGTAAAACAAGACATAAAAAAAGAGTAAATAAAATAAAATAAATAAATAATATTATTTCCAATGAATAACATTATTCAAATTAATAACATTAAAATAAACAGAGCTAGACAACATTGACTGACGGACAGACGGACATTAGTGGAGACAAAGAGAGGCAGCGGAAAAGAATCGAAGACGTCACGGAGGAAGACAGCCGGGCGAAAAGAAAGTGAGATGGAGATCCGGAGGAGAGATGGTAGAAAAAACGGAGAGAAAAAACAACGTGATCAATCCCCCCCCGATCATCATCTCCGCTCATGCAGCACACAATGAGCGATATTCAATTCAATGAGCAATATTCAATTAAATCCTGTTTATTTTGTGTAGCAATAATGACATTCCCTCCCCCCCCTCCTCCCCCCACACCCACCCAAGTAGGGACGATGTTTCCTTATGGCCGCGGGTTCGGCACTATCCCGGCGCACTTATATCATTAAATCGCTCATAAGCGGCGGATTAAACGAGCGTAATTCGATTTTTACCGAGCCCGTATCACTCCCCCCCCCTCCCCACTCACTAACAGGTGAGTTGCACAAATACAATAACGTGGCAACAATGACTTCAGGAAAATGATCAAGAAACCCCCGCCGGCTCTCTTCGCGCACAAATGCACATCGACATTTACAGGAAGGACCGGGGGTCCGACCCTCTCGGCTGCGTCCTCGCTCACAATGAAGTCCAACGCCACCTGTGTCTGTGGCGTGTATGAATTGTATTCACACAGGTTCATTAACATCTTCTGTGAGTTTACTCGCCAGACAAGTTGCGAATATTCGCGTCATTCGCTTCATTCGTGCCTTAGAGGGGGCGAGGCTTATCTCTGTGGAAACAGTTAACCTTTCAGACATCAACCACGGAAGATATACCCACTATTTATGCTTTATACTTGTTGTGGACGTCCCACAAACGTCGGAAAAACATCCAACACCTTTGTGTTTGGGCTCATAGCATTAGCATCATATATATTTATATATATTTAAACATGACATCACCCGTAGGCTCACGCAGCTCGGTGACTTTCACCGACTACGTCTGGATAACGGTCTCATCCAGCGCTGCTGGAGTAGCCAGTCAGCGTTGGGCAAATTTTTGACTTTGATCTATTCACGTCATTCGCGCCGCACGGTTCAAAATCCGCATCGTTTGCAACCATTCGCTTCTCAACGCTTTTGTTGTGAACGCAGCGTGAGAGCGACAACGTGTTCAAGTCCTCGCCAAATATAGACGGTAAAAAGCCAATAGCTCGGCGGTCGATATAAAAAACATGTTTTTTGCAAAGAGAGAAGCGGTACACGCTGTCCGTGACTCACTGACTGTCCTGTTTTCCTGAATGTGTAACATTTCCCTCAGAGGAGGAAGAAGAAGAAGAAAACCAGAGGCGGTCGCATCAAAGCGCGCGGCGTGGCCGTCTTGAGTCGTTAGTACGACCAGCCGGTCCACGAGGCCTCGAAAGAAAGGCGAGAGGGACAAAGACGCTAGAGGAGGGACGGACGTCGGGAGGCCGGAGGCTGTGTTTGCACTCCGTCGCTGCGTTTTGTCCTCGGCCGCTAAATGCGAGGCGTATCTAACGACGTCGGCGAGAATGAATAATGCGATACAAACCGCTGCCTTTGTGCCTGTAGAGTATTACTCCGGAGAAGTATAATAGTTGGGTTCGGACACATATTGGAACTAATGTGATGGTGGTGAGGAGAATGTGGGGGGGGGGGATTCCAAAACAGCCTTTACTCATTTGCATCTGAATGGCCGCCCACATTAGTATGGTAAATATGCTGTAACATGCGATAAAACCCCATTTGAGATGGAACACACATCGAATCAGGACCCCCGAAGAATATAAAGTGAAACGCAAAGAAAAAGTTACACACACAAGAGAAGCTAAAACACACAAACACCCGAGCAATTCTTGCAGAAGCCTTTTTTTCTTCTTCTTCTTTCTGTTCCTGTATTTCATGCCTGGTCCTGAGGGGCACTTGCCTCCCCTCTGTGTAAGCAAAACTGACATCCGTTATAAAAGATTTATGAGCCGAAGATGCAAACGATAGAGCGTGGACTCCCTTGGGTGCAGCCTCTTCCATCTGTGAAGGATCACCTGTTCTTAGGTGGGCTAAAGCACTTGTTCCCTGCCAGTGGACTAACAGGCGTGCGGGCCGTTGGGAGCGGGCGGGTACGGGATGCCGGTGCGGGCGTGCCGCCTCCCGGCCGCGGGGCGTGGGCGGTGCAGGTCACGCGTTATGGAGTTCTCAAGACGCGACCTCCGACTTTCAACATACAAGGCCAGAGGCGACCGAGCGGTAGCACACAAAAAAACATGTGTTAAAAGAAGGAATCTGCCTTTGATGTGAGCACGCTAAAAGAGAATAATTTAGCAGCGATTCACCTGAGTTCAGGAATCTGTGCCACGTTCAGGACTCTTTGCGGGGGATTTTTCAAAGAATTTTTGAAACAAATCAGCAGAAAGTGAAATCGAAAAAAAAAGTGCAAACGAGCAAATTTATATTCTCTAAGATACCTACGGTACATACAGCGGGTACGGGAAGTATTCAGACCCCTTTTTACTCTTGTTTCATTGCTAAAATCAAAAAAGTTCATTGTATTTCTCATTATTGTTCATCTTGACAGAAAAAAACAGAGATGTAGAAATGTTTGCAAGGAAGGGGGCGGAGCCAAGAGGCGGGAAAACAATTTGCAACTTCAACAAGATAGTGTGTGTGAGTGTGTGTGTGTGTGTGTGTGTGTGTGTGGGGGGGGGGGGGGGAGGGCAGTGTCATCGGTTACACTTCAGTATTAGTCCCGGTCTGTGTACTGACCCGGTCTCCCCACCTGCACTCGTTGTGCTTCGCTCCTGCGCCTCGCTCCACTTGTTATTCAGACACGTGAAGCGCTGTATGGAGTTGAGCTCCTGGAGGGGGCTCTCTTTCTCCCACAGGAGAAAGAGAGAGAGGGGGGGACTACTAAAATAATGGTGTGCTTTGTATGGGAATTCCCCCCCCCCGTGTCCCGCCCCTGACTATTTTTGCCATCTCTCTCTCTCTCTCTCTCTCTCTCTCTCTCTCTCTCTCTCTCTCTCTCTCTCTCTCTCTCTGATAAACGAGCCCTGGTGGGAAGAGGGGTCACACTTGTTGCTTCTGTCAGATTGTTCTATTCATTCCCAGTATAAACTAGATACTCCTCAATCCCCCCACCCCCCAACCACCCACCCACTCAGGCACGCTGTAAGATCAAACAATGGTAGTCTCCCAGAGTGCTGCTTGCTAATATGGGGGGGGGGGGGGTGCATTAACGCATTTAATTGCCAACCTTGTTCTCACGCCAACCCCCCCCCCCCGGTGCCGCTTTGTCCTCCAGGCTCGTCGCGTTTTGAGTGATGATGAATACCGAGGCAGAAACCCGAGGGCGCCTTAGCGGCCTCCGAGGTAAACAGCTGTTTACACCCGGGTGTAAAAACACCTGCTAAAAAACAACACAGAAAAACAAAACAAAACAAATCTCTCTCTTTTGTTCGCCCCAAAAAACACAAAGCTGCGCCGGCCACCTCTCGCTCCGCCGTTGTGTTTTCCTCTACGATGAAACGCCCGCGTGAAGTTTGCCCTCGCAAACATTTCTCCGCCTCGGCGACGTCACGGCCGGAAAACAAAACGCGGCGCCGAGGTGAGAACACAAAAACATCCTTTTTATGTCCTCCATTCACACCAACATGGCATTTTTTTTTCAGTTTCATCCTCCGTGTGTAAAGTGTTGAAGCGGTGCTTTGTGTGGGGAAAAAAAAAAAAAACACCACCATTCTCACGTGGATGACAGGAGAAGAGGTGTGTATTAAAATGTTGAGAGAGAGAGAGAGAGAGAGCTCATTACGATGCTCGGCGGCTGGAAGAAGTTCCCAGTGTGGCCCGAAACAAAGCGAGTGTCATTACCGGGCTTCGCTCGGCTTTAAGTATAAGATGGGAGCCATTATCCATTTAGACGAGTCGTTCCTCAGAACCTTTTGGCCTCGGAGGTTTCTCCAAGGACTCCATTGAGAAAGTCATGCGGTCGATACGGATATTCAGATGCGTCGTGTCCCCGCGGTCCTCCCACCTCCACCTGCACCGCCCTCCTCTTCCCTCCATATGGAGGGCGTTCATATGGAGGAGCAGAGGATGACAAGTGGAGATAAAGGGTGTAGGAGGCAAAGTGGATGCAGGTTGCATTGTGGGAAATGTAGGATCTAGTGTTTTGGGATCTGGAAGGACCTCATGGTCTTCAGTGCGTTCATATCAAGGAAAGAGGGAGCGAAAGACGACAAGTGTAGATAAAGGGTGTAGAAGGCAAAGTGGATGCATGTTGCATTGTGGGAAATGTAGGATCTGGTGTTTTTGGGGATGTAAAAGAACCACAGAAGGTCTTCAGAGTGTTTATATCGAGGAGCAGAATACGACAAGTGTAGATGAAGAGGCAAAGAGGATGCAGGTTGCATTCTGGGAAATGTAGGATCTGGGGTTTTGGGGGATCTGGAAGGACCTCAGAAGGTCTTCAGTGCGTTCATATCAAGGAAAGAGGGAGCAGAAGACGACAAGTGTAGATGAAGGGTATAGGAGGCAAAGAGGAGTTTATAAAAAAATGGCTGCAGGTTGCATTCTGGGAGATGTAGTATCTGGTGGTTCTTAACCCATGAAAGGACAACAGAGGGTCTTTAATACCTCCACACTGACTCACTAGAATACCCGCATACAGGCCACATGGATTTACTGGTCCCTGCTCTACTTCTCCTTCATCTACTCAGAAACCCCCCCACACCCTGTTTTCCTTCTCTTCTCCCTAAACTTCCTCTCGGCCCGGCCGTATCTCACCGGAGCAGCGACAGATAAAACGGTTTATAGCGGAGAGGACCGGCCTCCCCCCAGTGAGTAATGCCTCAGATAATGAAACATCATCTCCCTGCTCATTCACCATCCTCACTCTCTTTTCTCTCTACTCCTGAGGACGAGGGAAAGGATGGGGGGGGAGGGGTGTGGGGGGGAGTCAACAAAGCAGTCTACCAAAGTCACAAGCCCCATCTTCAGAGACCCCCCCCCCCTCCCCTTCTGTCGGTGATGCACTTCTTCAAAAGTATGCAAAGAAGGTGTCAGTATGGATCAGAAGGGGCCCTTGAGTGAAAAGCTTTCTCACACACACACACACACACACACACACAAACACACACACACACACACACACACACACACACACACACACACACAAAGTCATCGGTGATGTCATATCACATATCTGTGTTCATGTTTGCATCCATGAGTGTGAAAACACATTTCTGCATGTGAAAAAAAATGCTTCATCCCACGGCTCGTTGTTTAAGTATGTACCCCCACCCCTCACACACACACACACACACACACACACACACACACCTGTTTTAAGGTGCGGGTGGATATCAGACTAGCCACATTTAGATATTTGCCCCCTTTGCATTGCTTTCGGTTTGCCCATTTAATGACTCTTTTTGATTTAATGAGTCAAAACTCAACTTTAAGAAGAATCCTGTCTAACCTCAAAAAGATGATAAATTGTGCCCGAAGAGAATGCGCTCGGCAGTGTTGCATTGTGGGCCGGGGAGCCGTGCAGTGGGGGGGAACAGGTGCTTCGGGGTAATTACAAACACAGCGAGCTTTTAATTACGCTCTCTCGTATGAACCGTTAATGAATGTGAAGCTCATGCAAATAGCGATGTGTTCCCGCTGCGTGTGCACACATGTGCAAATCACACACGCACACACACACGTGCACACAAACACACACGCACACACACATGCACGCGTGCATCGAGTGTTAACGAGAGGGATTGGCAGCAGATAGCCTCCAGCTCCTCCTAGTGGCTCGGAGCCGAACACTGACCGCTGGAAACTCGCTGGGTTTCAAAAAATTCAAAATACAAGGAATAACTATCGACATCTCCCTATTATTTGCATTAATATATATTATTTTCTCCATTTAATGGTGTATTTGAAACTGAACTAGTTCTTCTTTATCTCATTGATAGTGTCCAAATGAGCATAAACCATCACGATGCCCCTGGAATTCTGCCTCACCAATGAACTGATCTATGAACTGTCAGAAACAATGAAAACATTGCATTACATCACATGTCATTTAGCAGACGCTTTTATCCAAAGCGACTTACAATAAGTGCATCAACCTAGAGTACAAACTAAGAACAACAGAAACTACAGAACTACAGAAAGTAACATTTCCTCAACATAGTCAAACTACAAAAGTACCACAATAAGAGCCATTTAAGAGCCACTGAAGTGCAAATCTGTGTTTCAATCCAGATATATTCGGGAAAAGGTGTGTTTTTAGTTTCCGGGTGAAGCTGTAGAGACTTCCTGCCGTCCTGATGTCAGTGGGGAGCTTGTTCCACCAATCAGGAGCCAGGACAGCAAACTGGATTTCGAATGATGAGTATGGAATGGAAATATTGGATATTCAGGGCCCTCAAACTAAAATGTCTACTTGCAAACACACCCAAGAATACCCAAGCATACCGCTCCCTTCGGGGCGTGGCCCCCCCTCTCCTCTCGGCGCCGTCCGGCCCTGATAAACTCTAATAATGGATTTGTTTATGTGAAAACAGCCTCATCTCAGTCCTGCGTGAACTTTTCCCCCTCTGTTTTTCCGTGTTGCGTGTTTGCGCCTCCGCCTGCTGGCCTGCGTCTCCCTCTCCTCACACGAGTGGCGGATGAATTATTACCGACGAATCTCGCGCCAAAACAGAGACGCCGAAACAGACGAGCGTACCGGCGGCTGGTTTGTCTCTCTCTCTCTTCTCTACGTCACATTCTGGGCCTCCGTCTCTCCGTCCCTGTTCTTCCACTTTCTTTCCCCCCGTCCTCGTGTCATCTCCCAGACCCCCCCTGAAAAAGGCGAGCCAAGCCAAGCAGACATTTAAGGTTTTTCTTTGAGAAGGCATACAAATTGGCCTGAAAATCGCATTAGGGCGGAGGAGGGGAGGCTCCATTGAGGATCCGTCATGTGATGGGGCGGCCATTGTGTGCCTATAGACAGCCGGGACGTGCCTCAAACAATGCCACCTATCTGAGTGAAAGAGAAAGCTTCCATATTGTACGACACACAGAGGACGATGCTGCGCGGAGGAATCTCCCGGAGTCTTTGTGGTCCCCCCGTAATTATCCAAACTCCTCCGATTACGGAGCGACGCTACGTCAGGCTGCCGGCTCCACACAGACTTGTTGCTGGGATCCATCCATTGTTGGTTTTCTATCTTGAAAATGGCATCCGTGGATCACTAGAAACATTAGAAACGACACCAGATGTATCTTTGAAGGAAGAAGTCGTTTAAATAGTTGGGTGTTTCCTACAAATGGTGGTCAGCACGCCCCCCAGTTCGGAAACACACGAGCTATAAACAATGTATTGCAACAACACATATTGTTCCATACTCACCGACAATAAAGGACACACTGGATTTAGAATATTTCCGCAGCTCTAACTAACCGTCAGACAGTCGTTAAAACTCTCATGTTACCTTGCAGAAGACCGATTATGTGTCGGATCGGGTACCGAAAACAACGGACCGAAAAGCAATGCACATTTCGGTGCTTCCTGAGCCGATTGAAGTTGAAAAAAACTATTATTTTGAACTTCTCTGGTGACTCCGCCCTGTCAGCAGGATATGACAGCCCATCATATTTAACTTTCAGCGGTCAGGCCGGGCGCGATGGGGAGACGTATGGAGGACTCAAAATGACGTATAAAGTATGAGTAAATATATAAATGCATGAATAAATATAGGAATAAATAAATAAATGCTTAAATATATGTATAAATAAATGCTTAAATAAATGTACGAATAAATGCTTTAATAAATGTATAAATGCTTGAATAAATGTATGAATAAATGCTTAAATAAATGTATAAATAAATGTATAAATACATAAATGTAGAAATACATTTATTTAATGATGTCCTGTTGAGTTATAACTTATATTTATTAATTTCTGTATTTATCTCTGTATTTATACATGTATTCTTGTATTTATTTATTTATTTATAAATTTATTTAAGCATTCATTTATTTTTTCTTGTATTTATTCATGCATTTGTTTATTTATTTATTCATACTTAAGTAATTTTATGTTCTCCATAGAGACGGTCACCAGTCCCCCTGACAACGTGGAGACCGATGATGACAAGAGCAGCCTGAACTGCCATACCCATCCCTAGTTATGTGTGTTATCGAGTGGCATTAAAGGATTAGTTGTGTACTTGTTGTGTAATACTCTGACTGGTAAACAGTCCGACTGCGAACCATCCCGACTGTCCCTTTAAGGCCGTAGGAAAGCTCTCCGAAGACGCTCGCCCCTCTCTCTCTCTCTCTCTCTGTGCGCTGCATGTGACACGGCGGCCCGCTGAGAGACACATCTCCTCCAAAGATGGGCGCAGAGGGGCATCGATGGACCCCCCGCCCGTCTCCATTTTCTCGTGTCCCCTCTTTTGTTTTCAGGCTATATTTGTGGCATTAATGTCGGTCCGTGCTCCCGGAGCCGGAGAAAGGCCAAACATCGGCCTTCAGGAGCTCGGAGACGCGACGCCGAGACAACACAGAGGGATGCATTCAAGAGCGTTACGTAAAGCGCAATCACGCATTATGCGTCATGTCAATGGATCGCGTGTCGGGAGAACAACCGCGCTACACAGAGGCGCCGCAGTGCCAAACAGGAAGGCCTTGAGACTCCTCAGAAGTTCCCCCCCCCCCCCCCTCCTCCTCCACCCCCGAAAAAAAAAAAAAAAAAAAAAAAGTCAGACGGTGGATATTTTCGAGCCGCTCCGGCGCCGAGGCTGAGCGGTCTCCAGTTGATAATCGTCTGCTTTGTGGCGGGGAGAGAGAGGCGAAGGCGGGATGGAGCAGATGGCGCTATAGTTTTAGTTTTAGGACGCTTCCCCCTGAATGAGGAGCGCTCCGCTGAATGCCGAGCTCTGTGGGAGAGGAGCGGCGCATCGAAGCGCCCTCCTGCGCCGCGCTGCTCCACGCCGGGCAGAAAAAGGCAAAGAAAAGAAGGCTATTGTTGTGTGTGTGTGTGTGTGTGTGTGTGTGTGTGTGTGTGTGTGTTAAAGACAGGCGAGTTTTGCTCACTCATTAATGCGCTGTGAGCTCAGGGATGGACGCAAAAATTCATGACCTCATTTATTCATCCATTCTCCATCCCCCCTTTCCTCTTCCTCTTCCTCCTCCTCTTCCTCCTCTTCCTCCCTCCACATGCCTGTACGCCGATGAGAAGGGATTCTGTTGTTTTCCCGCCAAAGAACCAGGATTTTTTTTAAAAACGCGAGTAACTCCAAATTTCAATTAAAGAGCAATAATGTGCAAAGGAAAGTAGGGCACATTGTGAAGGGAAAGGGAGGAGGAATAAAGAGAGAGAGAGGAGAGAGAGAGAGAGAGAGAGAGAGAGAGCAGATTCTGATAAACAGTAACCATCTCCCTCTCGTTGCCCTCTGCTGTCTCTCCAGCGTGAGACACCAGCCCGCCGCCGCCGCCGCCGCCACCGCCGCCGCCACCGCCGCCACCACCGCCGCCGCCGTGTCTGTGACTCAGATGTCGGTCCGTCAGCGTTTGTGTTATCGTTCTCGTGTGCAAACGGCGGAGCAGACGGCGGGATGTGTTTTTGGGATCACGTTTCACGCGCGTTGCAAATCAAAGCCGAAAGAGATCGATGAATCAACGGCGGCGGATGGAGAAGGCCGCGGTGGCGGTGGCGGTGGCGGTGGCGGTGGCGGTGGCGGTGGCGGCGGCGTGGGCGCCGTCCTCCTCCGGCCCCCGTGCCATCTTCGGACACGCACACCGGCACTGGGCGGTGTTAAACGATGGCGTTGGATGTCAGAAGTGGAGTTCTCGTTGAAGGGGTCACGATGGAGCCTCATCTGAATAAGTGTGAGTAAAACGTGTTTCCACTGAAGGAAGTCGCTTCGCCTTAAATCAAACGCCGTTTGGCGTGGGGCGAGACGTTTTTTCGGCGTGCCTCTCGTGGGAACGCTGTCGGTTTCTCTCTCTCTCTCTCTCTCGATCAATCACGCGGCGGCGTGATGGAGAGGCCTGTCGCAGCTCGCCGTCTGTGGCCTCGATCGGGTAAAACAAACACGACGGGCAGAAAGGTTTTCAACCCGAGACGACGGGAGGAGAGAGAGAGAGAGAGAGAGAGAGAGAGAGAGAGAGAGAGAGAGAGAGAGCGAAAGAGAGAGAGAGAGAGGGGCGTTCGGGGGGATCGCGGTGAATAATGACGGAGGGGGGGGGGATGAACAAAGAGCGGGAAGAAAAATGATGATGTCGAAGAAACAGATAAAGAAAACAATATATATATATATATATATATATAAAAGAATGACTGAGGTGGAGACACAGAAAGCAGGGGGGGGGGGGGGGCTGTGAGATATTTAACGGCGCTCCCCCCCCATCACACATCCTTTATATTCTATTATGTCACAGTGCTTTTTTTTCGGCACGCCGTCGGCCCCCGAACACCGTTTCTCTCCTCTGATGTGTTTTTTTGCGTCGGCCTGGTAACCCGAGCTCGTTTTAGATTTTTCATCCGGCGACATCAACGGCGAGACGACATTAAACGACGCGGCGCGGCTCCTTCCTGACAGCCGACGCTCAACCTTCATCAACCGGCTGCTTCAGAACAGTGGGCAGGGCGAGGATGTTGAAGGCAGGGACCCCCCCCCCCCCCACAATTTCTGTCAATTTCTACGCATGTTAGGACATACAAGTAATCAAAAAAAAACGTTTCCCACACTCCCACGGTCAAACATATAAGTGCACACGCACAACAACAGATAAGACAAGACATATAGATATACATATAGTTATAAACATGCAGATACAGCCTTGTGTCAGACTGACGGATATGGCTGGGGGGAGCAGACGCTTTTATCCAAAGCGACTTTTAATAAGTGCATTTCAACCTAGAGTACAAACTAAGAACAACAAGAATACAGAAAGTAACATTTCCTCAACGTAGTCAAACTACAAAAGTACCACAGGCACATACTTCAGGAGGAGACGGACGGATCGACGACGACGGACGTGAATAATTCAGATAAGTACGCGTCTGACGCACGGCGACATTTCGCGTCGCGTTAGCGTCTGAATCCATTAAGCCCGGAAAAAGAATAGCGAACAAACCTTTTAAAAGCTTGTTAAAAGTTCAACTTTTTGCACGAAGCCTTTGAGAGCTTCTCCGCGAACATTCATCTCCCTCCTGACACATAAAGCGCGGAGCCGCGGTAAGCGTAACCAAATCATCGCCATAATGCATCTTCCACTGCGCCGCGCGGGGCTCACGATCATTTTGGGAGTCGGTGTGTTTTTTATAAGATGTTGGGTGTGTCATTTTGATGAGCGATTTTTTTTTTTTCCTCTCCATGTAATCTGTTTGTGTTTCATAATAACGAGGATGGAAAAAACATATTATCCTATAATCTAATGACAACTTATTTGTTTTGTCATTAGATCGGCTGCCGCTGTTCACCAGTTATCTCCTTCCTCTCGTGTGGGACGGCGTCTTTTAAAACGTCGTCTTCTGAGAATTGAATTTCTGGGTTCACGTCCAAATTAAAGCAATTTGCGCTCGACTTTTCATCTTTTTCTTCTTCTTCTTTTCTCTTTCTTAACTTTCGTGCTCTTGCATTTAAACATGACTTCCGCGTCAATATTTTTCTTCGCGTGAGAGAGACTATTGGGAATTTCTTATTTTGCTGCGAGCCTATTTAGCGTGCATGTGTTTGTCTCTCCGATAAGCGATGGCGCTTCAAAGTGCAGCGATGTGGAACATTGAAACTCAAACGCCGTCACAGTGACGATACACACACAACCGTGTGACGGTGTGTGTGTGTGTGTTTCTTTTATAAAGTGCATGAGCAGATTCCCGCAGCACTCCTTCAGTAAACCAGACGATAATCAATAATCTCGGTCCGTCTCTCCTGGCGGTGTTTTTGAAAGAGAAACCCTGCACATTTCATGTGCGCTCATCAGGCCTGAGGGGTCCGCTCATTACCGACTCAGCCCCCATGCAAAACACTCATATTTCTATCAGGCACCTGCTGCACCCCTGGCAGTAATATCAGGAGGATCCTGCTGTTATCTAACTGCCCTCCAGCTGTATCCTTTATCACTGCAGTGTGAGTCTCACTGATGTCTCTGACCACACACACACACACATATACGCCTTATCACTGGATGAATGGCGACCGAAAGAACCGCCGCTCACAGCAGGTACGGGGGCGTCGTCTCATTTACCTCCGATTTACACTTACATCTGCGCGCTATCTGCATAGGTCAAACACTCGGCGCTTCAGCTCTACCCCCCCCCCCCCTTTCCATTTATTAAGGTGCCATGTCTGAATGTCTGATGCGCGCCGCGCCGCTAATGATCCACAGCAGTTTTTCTGAATACGTAATGATGTTTACCGTGCCGTCGGGGTGATTTCTTCTTCTTCTTCTTCTTTTTCTTCTTTTTCTTCTTCTTCTCATTTCAAACTTCATAATGAAACCAAGGTTGTTGGCTCGGGAGGTTTTGAATGGATATTTAATCACGCCTTCAAGATGGCACAGTAATCTGTTAATGGAAACGACGGCGCAACATCAACATGTAGCGGCACGTGAATCGTCTGACAGACGCGGCCGACGGCGGGAAGCTCTTCGTCGCCGCGAAGAGCCGCGTGTGAATGGATGGAGGTCTTCTTTTTTTTTTTTTTTGGCTCATCTGCAGTGCACCGGAGTCTCGCGGGCTGGCGGAGCTCCAGTCCTCTGCTCGCTTATTCATCTCTTTCTCCCACTGCCAACATCGTCTGACACACACACACACACACACACACTCACACATACATTTGGCACATCCTCGCCCACCAGATCACCACCACTCGCTACACACAATGTCATTGATCTAAAACAAACAGCATTCAGAGGCACCGCATGATGGCCACGGAAAAACAAATTATCCAAATTGACGTTTAAATCTATCCGGCGGAGGAAGATAAGAGCAATGCGATGTTGAATTAAAGTCCTCCAGGATAACAGTTCGACACAATTCAAAAGTCCACCGGGCTGATTCCCAAAGGTGTAGACATGCCAAAGAAAATATTCATCCATTGAGTCAATTATATATACAAATGTGCCACAGGTTCGCAAAGAAATGCGATGTAGATATGCAAGTTAGGTGGTTCACGGGGCAGAGGAAGTAAATAAATAATCCTGTTTAATAATTCATTGAAATTCATGTTGCTTAGCCTCCAGCCTTGAGAGTATTTAGAATGCAGCCTGCAAGGGCCCTGCTTCTGGGGGTGGTGAGATTATGGAAAATGGATGGGGGGGGGGGGGGGGGGGGGGGTTCAAGCATGAGGGCGCACACACATGTAGGCACTGTGAAAATACATATATATATATATATATATATATATATATATATATATGTATGCAGTGTAGCATATGTTCTGTTAAAAATAGGGAATAAGCATGTCCACTGTCAACATCTTATCCCCCGTTTGCTCCGTTTTTTTCCGGAACAATCTCCAGAGTGTGAAGAGAAGTTCACACGGAGCTTCAGGCTGGAGAACACACTGAAGTCGTGGAAGATGGAAAGGCAGCCACAGAGAGGACCGCAAATTGGATCTGAAAAGTCTTCCCCCGTAGATGGTGCCTAACATCTTTACGCTATCAAAAGCGAGATTTAGTCTTCATACATGTAAAAATGATGGGCCAAATGTTGCTTCTGCATATTGAATATGTGAATAACCGGAGGAGGAGGGGGGGGGGGTGAAGAGACGTCGGCGAAAACAACATCTTTAAGCACTTTAAGCTTACACGTTGGCACCGCCGGTTTATGCTAATGCTTATTACCAAGACAACGTCGGCCATTCTTTTGCATTTTCCACCTGTTGGCGGCTGAGAAATTAATGCAAAAATGTGATTAAATTACAATGAAAAATACATGCCGCGTTAGGATTAAAGTGCACATATTCACGTTTGCTACGATTAACTGCGAGTCAAATAATTGTTGGAATGAACATAAATACTGGAGGCAGGGCCTTAAAAGGCAGTTATTTCGGTGGTTAATAATTGGCTGAACCTTTCAGCTTGCAGCTATTTCTTTTAATTACTTTTCCTGTTAAAATGGCAGCTCGCACTTTCCCTGTATGACAAGTATGTTTGGCAGGAGAAAATGAGACAAATGAGTGAAAAATCTGTTACGCATATACAACATATTCAGTATTCCGGTTGTTCAACAACAATCCTGCGTTGGAGTGCAGAGAGGCGTTTAAATCTGAGTTGCTACTAAATGTCCTCAAGCAATACTTCACAATGTAACCAGAAACAATTCGGAATAATTCTCTCCAGGTCCGCCTTTGCAAATTAAACTAAAGTTGTCAAGAAATCCCAGTTTCCCATGAAAACGAGTGACACGGTTAAGCTAGCACAACCGGCTAACAGCCTAGGGGTTAAGCTATATGGTAGCGTTAGCCCAGATGGGTTATTTTCATGTCTCGCTAAAAGAATCATAGGTCAACCGTTAGAGCAGACCATCGTGTTATCGCTAGCGGGGACTGCGTTTACCGTGCGTGGCTTAAGCCTAAGCTAGTAAGCTACGCTACGTTTAGCCAGCAGGGTTGCAGCAAGAGGAGTGTCCACTACTGCTAACGTGATTTTTAAAGTGAAAGGGAGCAAGTCTAACATGATTAAGACTAATTTGGATTATGCACAAAGAGAATAACATTGTGCGTTATCACTAGAGGGGTTGCGCTTGCCGTGCGTTACATAAGCCTGAGCTAGTAAGCTAGGCTACGTTTAGCCGCAGCAAGAGGCCTGTCCGCTAATGCTAACGCGATTTAGAAAGTGAAAGGGAGCAAGTCCAACAGGATTTGGCTTAATTGGAATAATACACAATATTTATATTTTGTATTATTAAACCTGTATTTAACCAGATGAATTCCTTAGAGTTTAAAAATCTTTTTTTTAATTTTGTTTGTTGTTTTTTCTTTATTTGATATAAATTTTCTGATTTGTTTTGATTTTAATTTAGGATAGGAATTTATAAGCATTTTTTGCTTCTACCTATACCATTTCAGTATTTCTCTTTTGCATATTATATAGAATAATATTGTATTTGATTTGACTGAATAAAACACACAAACAAACCAACAAAACAGCATCACGTAGCCACGAGAAAACATTGCACACCAGTGTTAAGTGTTCAAGCGAGGAACACGTCGGTTCCTTTTAGAACCACAAAGGGCGACATCAATATTTTAAAAAATCCTTGAGATATCCTCCAGTTCAATTGATTTAGCCATGAGGTGTTAAACATAACACCTTGTGTCGTATTATATTCCAAAGACTTTAAGATCTTCACATTCGCCTTCAAAGAGAATACTGGATTATGGAAATTAACTCTGTACATCCCGATGCCAAGAAACACGTGTAACGCCTTTGTAACCGTCACGCGGTTTAATTCTTTGTTATGCATCTTGCTATGTTGGCTGCATTGACGCTCTGGCCTTCCTCCTCCGACTCCTCCTCCTCCTCGTCGTTGTGTTCCATCCAACGCGCTGCAGGGCCTGAAGGTGGAGGAGGGTCTTGGATTGTTGGCAACGTCCACCCATCGCTCTCCGGTAACGAGCTCGATAAAAGGCCCCTGAGCCTGACCCCGGCAGGAGAAAGATATCTGTTTAAAAATATCAGTCATGGTCAGAGCCTCGTGCGGCGCTCCGATAGTTTAATATAATCGAGGAACGGCGTTGCACGAAAAATGCAAATCGAGCCGTGAATCACCGCGGCCCCAGAGGAAAGCACGGCTCGTCCAACTACGGCGTTTAAAGCCCCACTATGTAGTGTTTCCCTTGTAGCGCCCCCTTCAGGTATTTAACGTGTACTTCAGTGTCGTAAATACCCAGTTACGATAGATCAGGTGTCTGAACCTCTGGCTCTGAGCCATATGTGGCTCTTCAGGTGACGCATATGGCTCTTTTGAGTTTGAGTTAAATAATAATCTCCGCCCGCCCCCCTGTAACTTTCTCTCTCCTCCAGATGACAGCAGCAGTAATGTCAGGTCCCTTTCTTAAAGACGTCTTTGTTCTTTTATTAAACTAAAGGTCTGTTATTGGTCGTCTCCACAGCAGCATGTCTCTCTGTCTCTACGTCGCGTAGCGGAGACAATAAAAAGTCCCCTGTGAGGTGGACTGGACTATGTGACGTTGGTCATCATGACAGAAAGCAGGTCCAAGGACCGGGCGCTACAACATGTTACATAGTCGGGTTTTAGCCCACAGACCCTGATGGCAGTGGAGGAGGAGACATCAACATATTAAAAGTAGTTTTAGCGGCACAATTCTTTTCAAGCTGTTATTTTAAGGTAGGAATTGTTACATAGTGTCTCTTTAACTCGTGTCGTCATCGCGATGCCTTTTCGAGAGCCGTTCGCCGCTTTCCACGTCTAGTTCGAGGGCAGATGGCGACGTCGGGAAACGGCGACGCCGTGTTTACCCCCCTGTGCGCTGCAAACCAAAACCCTCACGAGGTGCAGACGTGAGATACTGTTTATACAAATCGGCGTAACGAGCTCTCCGCTCATAACGAACGCGAGCCGGCGGCGAGAACCGGGCGCCAGACGACGTGTCGGCGGCAGCTCGGACGCGTCGGCGCTTGGCTCGGCCCGGATTGTTTTTAGCTGTAAATTTGACGCTGCATTTAAAATAGGTGCCTG
Organism: Liparis tanakae; assembly: GCA_036178185.1. Lineage (NCBI taxonomy): Eukaryota > Metazoa > Chordata > Actinopteri > Perciformes > Liparidae > Liparis > Liparis tanakae. The sequence continues at coordinate 21,828,882 of CM070109.1, read as the reverse complement.
GCTGGAACCGCCGTGATTCACTCCGCCACGGCCCCGCGAGGTTGTAATCATAATTACACGGTAATATGGACGCATCCCTTATTTATTTTCCTCCTTTTTTCCTCCTTTCCCCCCTTTTTACCCCGGGCAAAATGTTCCTGTTGGTGGCAATAAGAAGGTTCTCTATTCCCAGAGGAATAGTTAGTTAGTCGAGACTGCCTCTTGTTGTCTTACTGTCGGGTTGTGGTGCAGAGCGCAAACACTGTCACCAATACCTCCGCCACCCCCCCTCCTCCCCCCCCCCCCCTCCTCCTCTATGCCTCTCTTCTCTCTTGGTTCTCAGAGCTATTATTTTTATCTGAAAACCTATGCGAGGCAACGGAGAGAAAAGAGACAAGAGAGAAGATGGAGAGGAGAGGAGGGGGGAGGGAGATGGGAGGAGGGGGGAGGCACACAGAGAGAGAGAGAGAGACAGAGTGGAGCAGGGGAGGAAGACTGTGATTCTTCTGAAGCCGTGATGGATGCAACCGGTGTGCGTCTGCGTTGCACGTTGCCAGCGGAAAAGGAGGGCGCTATTGATTTGCTCCCATATTTCAATCACAAAAAGTGGTCTCTCCACCTCCGGTTTTCATCCGCGCCTCTCCGAATTACCCGCCTCATACCGAGTAAAGACGGAGAACTCCATCTCGTCGCGCCGAGACAATAAAAAGACGAGTTTGCGAACGCAGCCGGGACGTCTTCTTCTGCGCGGCGGCGACGTTTCGCGGGGTTTCTCCAGCCGTTCTTCTCGTGGGTATTTTTTTTACGGCGCGAGAATCCGGTACAAAAGGCGTAATCAGATTTTCTTGATTTTCTTTCTTTCTTTTGTAGCCTGGCAGGTTTAACCGCGTGCACGTTCTCCGGAAGAGATCAGAAAATATACAATATGCCGATCGGGTCGGTTATTATCACGTCCAAAGAAAACCCGTCGGGAGGTCAAAGCTAATGGCACGATTAATATTTGGGCGGAAACCTGCAGGGGCCTCTGCTGCTATAAATGAACATATATGGCAAGAGCTAAGGTGGAGTGTGTGTGTGTGTGTGTGTGTGTGTGGCTGATAACAAATCATGAAACTGAATGATGCACACTCCAATTAGAGTTCTTCAAGATACTTTATGAGGGATGTGAAATCTAAACATTTCAAGTGATACATGAAAATCGATAATAAAATTAAAAAATTGGGACTTAGAATCATGTCTGTATCTCATTTAGAATGGGTGGTCCCCAGCAGACACCTTTCTGACCATAGTCCTCGCCGTGCCAGTTAAACAAGTGTGTGTGTGTGTGTGTGTGTGTGTGTGTGTGTGTGTGTGTGTGTGTGTGCACGCGGCTCTATGACACGCTCTCGTGTGAACGCAGCTCTAAATATAAATCAGACGAGGAGTGCGTCGCGCTGCGTTTGGTGTCTTAGCCTTTGAGGAAATAGGATTCATAAGGGGGGGGGGGGAGTCAGCGGTTGGAGGATGAGCTCCCGCAGATCGAGAAAGAAGACAAAGACAGACGGAGACAGACGGAGGAGGTAATGTGCTCATGCTAAGAAAGCAAAGGAAGCAATAAAAGCATCAAAAAGAGATGACATTATTATCTCTGACATTCGATGCTGGTAATGTGGCGGGCAAACAGGAAGCCGGCGAGATGAAGTCGCGTAACTGCTCTAACGGGCAGAACGTCTTTATTTGGGTTATTCTGATCAGCAATAAATATTTGCAGATTTGTCGACCACCCGCAGGAAAACAATCAGCGTCGCAACAGGATGGAGCGTGGTCCCGTATCGAGATTCACAAATCAGCCGCGTCTGAATCCACCAAAACTGCCGCAGGTAACAATCTGAGCTTTTAAAAAAAGATATTCTTCAAAGCAAATTGCTCAGGGGTTAGAAAGACACGCGGAAAAAAACCTTCGCCTGAGTAACATGACAACAACAAAAAAGAAACAGCACCCTCTAAGTCCTGATCGGGGAGAGAGAAAATGGGAAAGTTGCAAATCAAATAGAGACGAGACGAGCCGCAGAAGGAATAGACCCCGAGTCACCCAGTGCTTTTTTTGTTTTTTGGGGGGAATCAAAATAGACGGCGAATTGATACAATCAAATCCCCCCGAAAGCGCTGCCGCCATAGGAGATGCAATCCCCTCCCCCTCCTCCCCCGCCCCCTTTCTTTTTGCAGGATTTGTGTTTCTATTATATTTTATGGTGCCATCGTTTTCCAAACTGTTTCTTTTATGTGCCTCAGAGCCTGGTGGAAAATGGCAGAGTAGCTGTATATCTCTCAACACCAAGGCTAATCTGCAGCGCGCACACACACACACACACACACACACACACACACAAACACACACACACAGTTGATGTGCTGCTGCGTGTGTCATTGTAGTTGCACTCATTCATTTGCTATTTAAAGCGAGTGAACGGCAGCGACAGAGAAACCAGATAAACTCCGCCGGCTCTTGGCGACTTGTTACCGGTAAGAGGCACAATAACCGTTTTAATCCTTAAAATAGAGTCTAATGCGAGGCGTCGCGCTCCCGTAACGCGGTTGAGTGGCGTGACGGCGTCTCGCCGCCGCCGACAGACGGCTGAGCTCCGAGCCGCAATCGCGAGTGCAAATAATCAGATTGTGAACCGGAGATTATGAGAAATATCCAAAAGGCTGAATATCAACGCGGGAACGTGGAAATTTAATAAACGGCAACATTTCTTTCCTGACATTTGCAGCAGTCGGTGTGTTTGAATGTAATTTCACGGGGAAATCTCGGCGAGAACGCCGAGGAGGTGTTTTAGAAGATGAAAGTTTTTTTAATTAGTTTGGGAATACAGAAAACCTCCTCCCAGTTTGAGTGACAAGTGTACGG
>CM070109.1:21798513-21821013 GCA_036178185.1 Liparis tanakae | reverse complement strand
GTTAAAGTGCATGTTAAAGTGTGTTTGAAGGAGGAGGAGGAGGAGGAGGAGGAGGAGGAGGAGGAGGAGGAGGAGGAGAGATGAATGAGGAGGAGGAGCCTGAAGAAGGAGAAGGAGGAGGAGGAGGGAGGAACCCGAGGAGGGAAGAGGTAGGAGGAGGAGGAGGAGGAGGAGGAGGAGGAGGAGGAGGAGGAGGAGGAGGAGGAGGAGGAGGAGGAGGAGGAGGAGGAGGAGGAGAGAGAAAGGAGCAAGAAGAGGCGTTAGTCCTGGGGGTGACAGAGTCAGGTTAAATGACCCGGCGACCGACCGGCAGGCTAACGCTAACACCGGTACGCGGCGAGAGGAGCTAACGGGAGATCGGCGTACGAGAACTAACGCAATCTCACACAGAAGCTCTCCGACGAGAGGCGATAAGATCCCCCGGTTTACCGTCCGTCACAAACCGCCCTCCTCTTCACGTACCGCCACCTCCGAGGAGGAAACGGCGGCGAGAACAGGATGAAACGGGATGGCGCCGTAGCATGTACGCTACGTCCCGGGTGGCTTGCTTGATGGAATTGGCTCGGTGTGTCGTGTGAGTTTGAGGGATGTGGGGGGATTCGTGGCGTGTTTCTTTTTTTTTGGAGGGGTGAGATAAAGAGAAATGATGTGAGCGCCGTCTCCCGTCTCCGCGTTCGTTCTATCAGCCTCGCCGCAGACGGCGGGTCCCGGCCGCGGAGATGAAAAGAAGACTCTCCGGAGGAGGACAAGAGAGATGTTTCGTGAGTCAGACGGAGAGAGAGAGAAGAAGACAAAAAATGGCATTGCACGCTTATCGAATGCCACACACACACACCACCACCTTCATATGTGACTCTTACATGAAATAAATGTGATTTCAAAAGGAAACGTAAGGCAGCAATAATCAGAAAGGAAATTATAGTGGATTAGGTTATTATTTTAGGTAATTAAGGTATTTATTGTTTTACTTTTAATGTAAATGTTGTTTTCTAAGTCTAAGTGTCTTTGGGATAATTGATCATTGATTTATGTATTCGTATTGTATTGTAATGTTTATTTTTGGCTGGACCTCAGGAAGACTATAGTCTCCACTATGGTGTAGAGTAGACTAATGGGGATGCTTAATAAACTAAACTAATATAAAACCACCCGCCCCTCCTTGGTGCTGGACGTACTTATGAAAGCCCTGTCACTTTGGATAGGAAGTTAGGAGGGGGGGGGGGGTTCCACAGCAGGCTCAAAGCAGATCTGGCTCCTCGCCCAGACGCTCTAATTGGGGTCCTGTTACGAGTCGTTTTGAGCGTGTAACTTTTCAGAGATGGAACGGAAAAAAAGAGACGATCCGCTGCGGGAGGGCGAGAGGCTTCTCGATATTTTATAAGCAAGAGAGTGGAAAAACAAAACAGGATCGCTCAGGAAAAGGTCGTCGTGATGCCGCCTGCCGGAAAACATTTAGGTATCGTCAGTATTTCCTTTTTTTTTTCCTTTTTAAATCTCATTTCGTTCACAACGAAGCGTCCGTCTGCTGCAAATTTATTCCCCTCCCGAAAACGAGGTTTCTCCGATACCGGTACATCCGTCAGACTCATCGTCTTTGTCGCGAAGACACGCCTCTAAAACCGTCTCTCGGGGGATGGGGGGATGGGGGGATGGGGGGTGGGGTCAAAAGGTCAAGGGTTGAAACTCATCACCACGTCGGGCTTTGAAGAGACGCCTTCATCGTGACCGAGTGGGATTTCAACGTGGATTCCTTTTGCCCCCCCCCCGTGTTTCCGAGGTGTCCGTTCCGGCTCTCCGGAGCGAGCTGACGGTTTACACAGCGATGTGCAATCACTGGAATATTTCTTCTTCATCTTTTTTTCTTCTTCTTTCTGGCTTATCTGCCCGCGGCGGGAATCTGCACGGACCGCGACTCGAAGCCCGTCTGTCCCCCCCCCCCCCCCACGACCCCCCCCCCCACCCCCCCCGACCCCGGCTCTCAGACAAACATCCAAACATCCCCGCGGGAGCGCCGGCGATGATTTATTGAGCGCAACTTAGCGGCGACGCGGAGATTTGGGAGTTGGTTCAACAAAGTTACTTTTTTTTTTTTTCATGCTCAACCACAAAGCAATAACAGACGCTTTTTTTTTACCTGTAAAGTCGACAAAGGAGGGCCGGAGGGCCGGAGGGGAGCGCTGAATGATGCATTACGACTCAAAAATGACCTTTCAAGTCTCGAGCAGACACTTGGCGTCAGCGAAGAGAAACCTCAACAATATGTTTCTATCTTATTAAAAAGGTGTTTGGTTTGGGAGTTTTAACTTCTTCATTCAGATGAACCTCTGTGAAGGGGGGGGGGGGGGGGGGGAGACTTCCCACGCTGCCGTTGTACTGCCGAGCGCACTTTCCTGACGTATGAATGGTCTCCGGTCTGAAAAGGTCGGCAATCGCAGAAGAAAGGATAACGTGATGCTTCGTGGGTTGAGATCAAAAGATGGGTGTTGTGGTTCTTTCTGTGCCGTGATGCAGGTCAAGCTGCAGGTGGGAGTGGCCTAACGACCCCGGAGGTTTTGCAACATCCTCCGCTTTGCGTCCTCCGAACATGTAAAACACTCGCGCTCCTCGGACAAAGGGTCGGCGCGAATGGAAAGCGAGAGACGGAAACGCACCTGTCCGCTCCGTGGAGAGAGCGGCGTGGAGCGAGAGGCCTCCGGGCTTTTTGTTTATTCCATCGCGTTCGACGAGCTCCAGACGGCCGAAAATTGATTTTACCTTGGAAAATGTTAATCCGACCCCCAAAGCTCCCGCACGCTTAAGCCACTCCCCCTTTTCCTCCTCGCCGTGGCGATGAGATGCTGCGGTACGCACGCTGTTCAAAGAGAGAGGCCTGGTTCACGCTGCATCGTCCGGGCCCCCCCATCGCTCACTGTCTTTCTCTCTCTCTCTCTCTCTCTCTCTCTCTCTCTCTCTCTCTCTCTCTCTCTCCCTCCCTCCAGGGAGACGACAGCCACACACCCCTCTCTGCAGCTCCGGACCCGCCCTCATCTCATCCCTTGGCCCATTCGTTTTTGTTTCTCTTGCACAGTGACAGTTTCAGGTTATACACATTGTGCCCCTCCCCCCTCTCCCCCTCTCCCCCTCTCCCCCTACACGCCCACATAACACACCGAAACACCTACACACGTTATCTGTTAACAACGTTTGGGTCAGCGAGGACGCCCCAAAACCCATTTCCAAAAGCTCTCGAGCTCAAGGGCCGACTCGCTCTCCGCTGACCGGCCGCGGCGTCCTTGTCGGCCTCCTAAATAACTAAATAACCTCCACAATAAGCCAATTGTTTGTTTTCTTCCCTGCAGCCGGGGAGAAGAAGAAAAAAAAAAGACTAAACAGCTGTTACAACGAGTTGGCTATTTCCCTTCCTGGCAAAACCCCGCATTTCACCTAATAATAGACAAACAGCGAATTTGGCCGTAAAGGCGCGGCGTCGGGGGAGAGCCGAGGTTAGAGCGAACGGCGTTGAGCGGTTGACCGGCGAGTGCGAGGGAACGGGGGGGGGGGGAATAGGTTAGAGGGAGAGAAATGGGGGCGGAAGTGCAGAACAAACTTAATCCTGGGCTCATATTTCTATAAACTGAGTTAGGGAAATCTGGAAAAATGCCCGAATGCTCGGGATGAAACGCGTTTGACGCGTGAAGTTGCGATTCTCCGTCAATTATACATCCAGGATATGAAAGAGTGGGAGTTTTTATTATTCCCATTACGGCCGACGTTCACCGGCAAATAGCCAGAGACGCGCCGACGTGACTCCATCATTTCTGAGTGCGCCGCCCGCTCTGGGAGGAAATGGAGCGGCGGAAACAGAATTGAATTACTCCGAAAAACCAGAGAAGAGTAAAAGGGCCGGCGCGCGTATTACGGCAAACAGCGAGAACAAAATACGAGTTTTTTTGGGGGCTTCCAGCTGCAAACGCGCCGAATCGGGAACAGGTTATTTAAATGATTAGTTATTTTGTCAGCCGGCTGCTTAGTCAATCAAATTTATTTTTAAAGTCACCGATTTTGGGGTTCATTTCTGCAATCAGCGTATGTTTACGTGTTCCTTCACGAGTGAAACTCCACGTCAGATGACAGTTTATGAACAGAGTGGATTACACACCGGCTGTCACGCCGCGTTTAATCACATCCAGAGATTTATTACATTTTATCAACCCGAGCTGCATCATCATCATCATCATCATCATCATCATCATCATCATCATCATCATCATCATCATCATCATCATCATCATCATCACAACTGGATGGTTCCGCTTCAGCGCGTACACGTCTGTGCTCCGAGACGAGCAACTTCTGTTTGCACAGAGTGTGTGGTGACCTTCCTCAGGAGTGATGGAGAGCCTCCACACACACACACACACACACACACACACACACACACACACACACACACACGCGCGCGCACACACGCTCACGCTCACTCAATCACACCTGTGAGGTCCGGGCATCAGTCAACCCGATGCCATCGCTTACCTTTGAGGATGCTCTGGCCGTGCAGAACGTCTCTGGAGACGATCACCGTGTAGAAGTTCTGGGAGAAGCCCGGTCGGCAGGCGGGTTTGAGGGGCTGGCCCGCCTTACTCCCCTGGGGAGGGAAACCAGACGGGTGAGCGGGCGGCTGATCGACTTTGGGGCGTCGCGGGTCACTGATCGGACCACCGGAGGCCCTTCATAACCTCTCAGGTCCTCTCTGGATCACCATTACACGTTTCCACGGCGATCGCACGATAAGCGACATAGGACACAAGTCATGACATAAGTTGTGACATAAGACACAAGTCGTGGCATAAGGGAAGTCATGACATTAGACATACATCATGACTTGTGTCTTAGGTCATGGCATTAGACATAAGTCATGACATAAGTCGTGACATAAGACACGTCATGACATAAGAAACAAGTCATGACATAAGACACACTTCATGACATAAGTCATGACATAAGTTGTGACCTAAGACAAGTCGTGACATGAGGGAAGTCATGACATTAGACATACATCATGACTTGTGTCTTAGGTAATGACATAAGACACATGTCATGACATAAGAAACAAGTCATGACATAAGTCATGACATAAGACATGTCATGACATAAGACACAAGTCATGACATAAGACATGTCATGATGTCATGCCAATAGAGATTTGTGACATAAGACATAAGTTGCAACATGAGCGAAGTCATGTCATTAGACATAAGTCATGACATATGTCTTATGTCATGACATAAGACACAAGTCATGACATAAGACATCATGATGAACCATTAGACGATGGCAAGCAGGACATGTTGGAAATAAAAGTCTCCATACTGACTGCAGGGAGAGAGAGATGGAGAGAGAGAGAGAGAGAGAGAGAGAGAGAGAGAGAGAGAGAGAGAGAGAGAGAGAGCAGAGTGTGTGTGCATGTGTGAAAGAGACCGGAGAAAGATGCCAACGGCTTTGCATTACGCCGGTGATTTATATGCACATTGCCGGCACGCGGCTTCCTCCAGCGGGCATTTCATTATTTCATTCCCCGCCGAATGCGCCGACATCCATCACATCAACCGGGCTCCTCCTGAAGGATATATAGTTTGCACTTTTGCTGCCTCGTGCAGGCAGCAGCGCTCAACAAGCCGCTGCAAACATCTGAGAAATGACGCTGATTTTAGCAGCTTTTTTCCTTTTCTTTTCTTTTTTTTTTGTGCACAAGTTTGCAGATAACGTGACGTCTTTGTGTGTCTTAAACCAGTTGTGTGCACGTTGTGTTGTGATTCCATGTGTGCGTAACGGCACACCACGCAGGACGAGCAGCACCTCCACACAACCACCGTCCTCTGCAATCATGCACTGCAGCTGATTCGGGAGGCTGGAGGACAGAGTTGCCTCTGACTTTTCCTCTTCTTCCTCTTCTTCTTCTTCTTCTCCTTCTTCTTCTTCCTTTTCTTTCTGCCCCCCACAGTAAAGACATCCCTGACCTTAAACGTCGCCGAATCAAGCTCGATGACATGCATCATGTTGCCTTTAGCGCAGCGCTGCGGGGGAAAGTGAGTAAGCGCTCTCTCTCTCACACACACACACTCACACACACATGCACACGCGCACACACGCGCGCGCGCACACACGGGAACATACATGCATACAGAGAGGAGACACTTGTCGGGGGCTCGCGCCGCACAGCCCGGGTGAGTGATGAAGCGCCGCGGCGGTGCAGCGCGGCTTCCACCGGGAGCAGACGCGTAAGAAACGAACTCATCTTACCGAGGAGGCGCCCACAAGTAAGGTGCACGCCAGGATGACGCAGCCGACGTTCATCTTTGCGAACTCGAAGAAGAAGAAGAAGAAGACGAAAAAGAAGAAAAGAAGAAGAAGAAGAAGAAGAAGAAGAAGACAAATCTAATAACCAGAGGGAGAGATGAGTCTTTCTTCGCCCCCAAAGACACGTCGGTAATATCCCGGAGAGCTCCTGTCCTCCCTTCGTCTCTGAGCCGAACGACCGTCCCCTACTTGTCTGGCGCAAAAGTGCCTCTGAGGCGAAAAGGAGGAGGGTGGTGGTGTGTGTGTGTGTGGGGGGGGGGGGGTGCACTCCGTCCGGAGGAAGCCGGTGCCCATTGGATAGCAGCATCACTACAAATCCTCCTCCTATACCGGGCGGTTGAGCGGGCGGGGGGATAGGCGGCGCGCGCTATCTGCGCCTCAGACGCCCCGGCAGGGGTCTGTGGGGAGGAGAGAGAGAAAAGAAAAAGAAAAGAAAAAAACGCATTTTCCGGGCTATTTAGATTCATATTCGCCCCATTTAAATGGAGCCGAGGCGGGACCGCGCGCGGCGGTGTGAGCGGCGCGCCGCCTTCACGTGTCCATCAGTTAACCGGAGTCCCCCCCCCCCCCCCCCCCCCCCTCACCTCACCTCACCTCCCGGTGCCCCTGATCCACGGTTTAAGTACGGAGCAAGAGCTGCCGGGTTATGAGCTTTTTTTTATTAAAGCTGCTCTGATGGACCACTGCGGGATGAGAACGTATATGTGCTCCAAATGAAACATAAGTGCATCTAATCTGTCCCTTCGGTTCAATATGTAGCCGTTCATATATGTGTTTTAATACTTCTTTCTGATTATTTTCTGGATTATTGCATGCATTAACTGATATTGTTAAGTGAGGAGTTTGAGCGTGTGAAGAATGTGAAACTAGGAACCTGAGATACCGTTTGAGATTCATAAAACTTTAAAACAATATCCATTAGTCTGATCCATCTACAGTTACGGTGCCAAAAAAGTGTGAACTGTGCCTTTAACATGTCTCACAATTTAATGTTGACATTTCCAAAGCCTCCGATCAGTGGCTTAATTTCCATATCTGAGAGGTCATGACAATGTAATCCCATCAAAAGGAATATGACAGCGTGCGGTGCCAATCGACGCTTTTCAAAACGGCGTCTTCTAAACCAAAACCCGCTCGAGGCCGATAATTTAGAAGCGCTCCTCGTCGAGTGGACCGCCGCGGCCCGCGTGGGCGTTCCCGTCTGGAGGCCAGGATTTGTTTTTTTATTTGTTTTTTTATTCGTTGTTTTTTAAGGTCAGAGATATGAATGCGCTCCGCTCGTCTCCCCTCAGGACATCGTGCCGTTGCTTGTTTTTTATTACATGTTAGCTTAGAAGAAGAAGAAGAAGAAGAAAAAAACGAGGATTAAAAACAGTTAAAAAAAGGAAGGACTCAGGCGGATAGCGTCACGCCTGCCGTGTCCGTCGCCGCCGTTTCCTCGCGTGGGACCGCGGCGGCCGACAGGAAGGACGCTCAGGGACGGAAGGAGCGATTGTCTTGTTGTCTTATCGGGCCGAATCCGGCACGTCCTCCGCTGGAACTCCTGCTTCCATATTCTCCTGCTCCCAGAAGAGTCACGGCCGGGCGCTCTGAACTCAGACACCTGGTTAGCAACGACCAGGGGCGTTCCTAGGATTCAAAGAGAGGGGGGGCTGAGCCCCAAAGGGGGCGTGGCCTCACAGGATGTGGACATCCATTGTTTCTGATAGTTCATAGATTGGTTCATAACGTAATTTTTCTCTGTAGAAACAAGGCTTCGAAAAAAACTAAAAAACAATGCACACACACACACACATTATTGATTATCATCATCGTAACATTCTGACTAGAAGACAAGAGAAGAGAATAAACATCCTGTCCGCTCCTTCAAAATAAAATGTTTTACTTTTTTGCTAATTTTTAAGCCTTATTATTAACAGACTCACTAGAAACAGACTTTTAGGGTCATAGTGATATTTATGCTAATTTGGATACTATCACTGAGATAAAGATACACTAGTTTAGTGTCAATATACGATGCAATGGAGAAAATATTATAATAATGCAAAGAATCGAGAGATGTCCTTAGTTGTTTCTTGTATTTCGGATTTGCTCGTTCACACCTAGCCTAGCGACGCCCCTGGTTACGACCGTATCGGTGCATAAAGGGACCGAGGCGGCTTCCAACCACCGGCGCCGCGTCACAGTGATGTCGTCACGGGATTATTGTCCCTCTTGAAGTACCCGGCTGCAGACGGGCGCGGCCCGACTCCCGCTCAGTAAATCTCTCCGCGTGGCTCGGAGGTATCTGCCAGTGTTCGGCTCGACAGTAAATGATTCCTCTCGAGTGTCGAGCGTTCGCCGATAGTAAAAACAAAAAAACACCATCTGGGCGCTCGAAGAGAATCGGTTTGAGGCGGAGATGAATTATTAAACAAATGGGACCAAATGGGTCCCGGTTCTCTTTTTAGACGTCACGACGCGACACAACGCTTCACCACGGCGACGCGCTCTGCTTCCTGTTCGCTTCATGGCCTCCTCACCCACTACTGGTACTCTGAAGCATCTCCTAATCTATCCTTCTCCTGCTTCTTCTTCTTCTTCTTCTTCTTCTTCTTCTTCTTCTTCTTCTTCTTCTTCTCCTCTTCTTCTTCTTGTTCTCCTTCTTCTTCTTCTTCTTCTTCTTCTTCTTCTTCTTCTTCTTCTTCTCCTTCTTCTCCTTCTTCTCCTTCTTCTCCTTCTTCTTCTCCTTCTTCTTCTGCTCCTTCTTCTCCTTCTCCTTCTCCTCCTTCTTCTCCTTCTTCTTCTCCTCCTCCTTCTTCTTCTTCTTCTTCTCCTCCTCCTTCTTCTTCATCTCCTTCTTTTTCTTCTGCTCCTTCTTCTTCTCCTCCTTGTTCTCTTTCTTCTTCTTCTTCTTCTTTCTTCTTCTTTCTTCTTCTCTTCTCTTCTTTCTTCTTCTTCTTCTTCTTCTTCTTCTTCTTCTTCTTCTTCTTCTTCTTGTTCTCCTTCTCCTTCTCCTTCTCCTTCTTCTTCTTATTCTTATTCTTCTTCTTCTTCTTCTTCGTCTCCTTCTTCTTCTGCTCCTTCTTCTCCTTCTCCTTCTCCTTCTGCTCCTTCTTCTCCTTCTCCTTCTCCTTCTTCTCCTTCTTCTCCTTCTGCTTCTCCTCCTTCTTCTTCTTCTTCTTCTTGGCTCGGTCTCTTCACCACACACCACTTATATTCAGTGGCAGTGATTTTAATTCATACATTTGGTGTTTTGAGAACTGCAGATTTACAACAGCAAAGTTTATTTTTTTATTATTTAATTTATCACCAAAGGCACAAAATGTGTGAAGGCTCATTGGGAATTTAATGATGCCGCTTGCATGAATTAGGCCCAACAAGTACTCCATCACTTAGGTCTGATACCAGCATAATTAGGGCAGACATCTGACTTACCAGAGATTTATAGATGGATTCATGGATTAATATTCATGATGTTCTTATTTTCTTAATCTACTTTTTGCTCATACGCGCCGTTGAAGTGAGACGTGTACATGGCGATGGTCATGTGACTCGACATATCAATCGCTCTGATCAGGATGAACCGTCACATTCGGATTCAAGCAACATGTGCACATTAATTACTGTTGTTTCTCATTATAGTTATTGAGGAAAGGTTTTAAATTGTGAATGCTATTCATAAGTAATTCATGTAAGCGGCATCATTAAATTGGCCGTTTTGTAAACAGGTTTTGACCCTTCACCTCCATGAAGTCAGACATGTCACATTTATTTATATATATTTATATTTAAAAGGGATCATGTTCAGTTAAAACATAACCGTCACCGTTTGATGCTCGGTCCCAGATTATAGCGATATAGCTCATTTGCATCTCTAATCCCTTAACAGACCATAATAAACATAAAACAATAACAAACAGTACAGTATAGACTCACTTCAACAGTATATGAGGTGAGAAGAACACAAAATACCCACAATGCCGAGCTACAGTACAGCACATTAAAAGTAAGTAATGCATGCTATTAAAAGTAATTAATAATAAACATTGAATTGAATTCAAAAGAAAGTCATTAAAAGTGAATTAACTTAATGTAATTGTCAGCACATTCCTGATATATTAATGTGAACTTTGTTTGTTCAGCTTCGGGCGGCGTTCTGATCGGAGAGGAACGCGTTACGGTTACGGGACGCGACTTAAGGCTCCAGGGTTATGGGTGTGATGGTTATGCTTCTGACTGAAGAAACACGAGTACCATGTTGCTATAGGAAACAGAGGAAAGCAGTAAAGTCTGACCTTTGTTGACCCCCGACCTCCTTCCTCTGCGGAGCTTTCCCGGTCTGGATTTCCTCTTTTGGTCCCGTCATAATGAGGCAACATGAACATGAACATGAACATGAACATGAACATATACTGTATATGTATATATACTAATAAAGGATTATCTTATCTTACCTTATACCTTATACTTGACTGAAATTAATAAATGTATCACTCTTTTCTCTTGGGATGACTAATATATTGGAGTATATGGTAGAATATGTTGGAGTACATGGTAATATATTGGAGTATCTGGTAGTATATTGGTGTACATGGTAATATAATGTAGTATATTGGAGTATATGGTAGTATATTGGAGTATATGGTAGTATATTGGAGTATATGGTAGTATATTGGAGTATGTGGTAGTATATTTGTGGGTACATGGTAGTATATTGGAAGTATATTGGGTAGTATATGGTTATATGGTAATATATTGGAGTACATGGTAGTATATTGGAGTATATGGTAGTATATTGGAGTATATGGTAGTATATTGGAGTACATGGTAGTATATTGGAGTATATGGTAATATATTGGAGTACATGGTAGTATATTGGAGTATATGGTAATATATTGGAGTACATGGTAGTATATTGGAGTATTGGGTATATATGATGATAATGTATTGTAGTATATTAGAGTACATGGTAGTATATTGGGTATAGTATATGGTAGTATATGGTAGCATATTACATTGATATTGTGGTATATGGTATATTATGGACACATGTAGTATATTGTATGGTATATTGGAGTTATATGGTATATATGGTGAGTATATTAGATTATATGGTATATATCATGATGCATGGTAGTATATTGGAGTATGTGGTAGTATATTGAGTATGGTAGTAGTATATTGAGTATATGGTAATATATTGGAGTACATGGTAGCATATATATAGTATTATAGTATATATATTGGGTACATTTAGTATATTAGATATATGTAAGAGTATATGAATATTGGTATATTAGATTATATGGTATATTGGAGTATATGGACATGGTAATATTTGGGTACATGGTAGTATATTACATATGGTAGTATATTAGTATATGGTAGTATATTGAGTATGTGGTAGTATATTGGGTATTATATGGTAGTATATTGGAGCATGTGGTAGTATATTGGGTATATGGTAGTATATGGAGTATGTGGTAGTATATTGAGTATATGGTAGTATATTGAGTATGTGGTAGTATATTGAGTATATGGTAGTATATTGAGTACATGGTAGTATATTGGAGTATATTGGAGTATATGGTAGTATATTGGAGTATATGGTAGTATATTGGAGTATATGGTAGTATATTGGAGTATGTGGTAGTATATTGGAGTATATGGTAGTATATTGGAGTATGTGGTAGTATATTGGAGTATATGGTAGTATATTGGAGTATATGGTAGTATATTGGAGTATAGTTTCTGTAGGTTCCACCCAATAACATCTGGAGTTCATTGGTCATCATATTTATTAGATGTATCCGCCTCCAAAACGGATATGTAGTTTCTACAAGCAGCAAATGTATATTCATATTACACAGCTCCCTAGTGGCCGGAGTCATTATGACAGTTTATCGTAGGAGGAGAGGACATTGTGTAGTGGGTCAAACACATGACGGGGACCCAGGACACCAGTGTTCATGTCCTTGGTTATTAGCTTATGTAACAAATCCACTTATTTTAACCCAAAACATAATCACACTGACACAGTATCGTATACGTCATGTCAGAGGGACGGCACTAAAGATGTAAAAGGTTGTCTCAGACGAGTCGCTGCACAGTGTCGACCGTCAGAGATCTAATAAAACACATCTCATGTGGAAAGGCCAAACTAAATTCGAGGTGTATTAAAAAAAATGGGAATTAATGTCATCAAATGGCACCGCCGTGTTATCCTGAATACAGAATAAAGAGAGGCGGATGGATGGAAGTGCTAAACCACAGCTGAGAGGACGGGAATATCGTATTTTGCTAAATTCTCACTGCACCGAAGTCGTAAGGCAAATCTCAATTCTACAAATTCATGGTTATGGAATATAACTTATGTCAGTTTAATAAAAAAAATTCTTTTAAAGTAGGCGTTCATACACCTTCAAGGAAGAGTTACATCCTCATCTGTCGTTACTATATTTAAAGTCTGTCGATGAGGTGCTACTGTGTGTGTGTGTGTGTGTGTGTGTGTGTGTGTGTGTGTGTGTGTGTTTAAACCATCTGCCGACAGCCTTCTTCCAGCTCCCTCCTCATCACCTCCTGCCAAAGCAGATCCAGTGAGCTGATGTAGCAACTATCAGGCGGGGCGTCGGCTTGGCGACACACACCTTTCTGGCGAGGCGGGCGAGGCCACGCCCACTGATGTCATCAACGGTGCGGCGAGGAAGAGCGGCCCTCGCAGGCATGTCCAGAGGTTGCGTGACACCAAAGTAGAATCACCCGAGCTCTCTAGGGTATCTCGTATTGAGTCGATGGAGATGGAGAGAGAGAGAGAGACATAGAGAGAGAGAGAGAGAGAGTATCATCTCAAATCCGTCAGACTGCAAAGATTTCTGAAATATTTGGAGGCTTTTCAGGTTTTTCTTTGCCACGCGCTGCAAAGGGAATGAAGGGTGGTTTGGACCGTCTTCCATACGGTGTGAGTAGCACGCTGCAAAAATATCTAATATTTGTTTTGAGTGTTCTTCTCCCCGGAGATTCGGGCTGTTGTCAGTGTGTGAATATCAAATTGATGCACACGGAGAGAAACTGAAAGGGGTCAAAGGAAGGTGAGCTTCATTAAACTGCAAACTCAGAATCCTCTCAGACTTTCAGGAGCTGCTGTTTATTCTTTCTTTTTCCTTTTTTCCTCCTCCTCCTTATTGAATGAAATGTTGCTGCGTGCTCGACAGAAATGTAAAATGATGACCAGGAGTAAACGTTTATTCAGCACCGGGAGAGGACGTAAAGAAGAAAAAAAACAAATGGAAAGCAATTTCACCCGTGATCTGATTTCTTTAAAATTCGCTAAGCAGATTAGCTCATATTTCTGTTTCCTGGTGAACTTCAAACATATTCAGGTGATTCTGTCCAGACGGAGATGAGACCGTCGGGTCCGGCTGACCAGAGGTCAGTGGTTTACCCAAAGTGTTGGACTGGGGTCCGACAGTAAAGCCATTAAAGCTGCATTCACACGCAAAGTATTGCAAATATTCTCAACGCGTTACTCGCTTCACAAGCTGTGGTTAATTCACGTCATTCGCTTCATTCGCGCCTGATAGGGGGGGGGGCTTAACTCTGTGGCTTTACTCCGTGGAAACAGTTATCCTTTCCCCATCCACCACGTTAGAAATAACCTCTATTTAGTCGTCTACTTGTTGCAGACTTTCCGCAAACGTCGGCACATCTCACGCCCTCGTGTTTGGGTCTGTGACGTTAATATCATATTTATAAATATTTATACATAACATCCCCGACTACCTCTGGATGACTGACGCTTCCATCCAGTTGGATTCACCGGCGTGAATCATCTCAACGCCGATTGGCTTTCGCAACTCCGCGAATCTTTCGGAAAAGTTGAAATATTGAGGCCAATTGTTTGTGTCGCTCTATTCGTTATAGTCGCTCTATTTGCTATATTTGCTATAGTTGCTATATTTGCTCGATTTGATATGGTCGCTCTAGTTGCTCTATTCTACACAGTCGCTCTATTTGCTCTATTCGACACAGTCACTATATTTGCTCGATTTGATATAGTCGCTCTAGTTGCTCTATTCTACACAGTCGCTACATTTGCTCTATTCGATATAGTCGCTCTATTCGATATAGTCGCTCTATGTGCTCTATTTTATACAGTCGCTCGATTTGCTCTATTCGATACAGTCGCTGTATTCGCTATAGTCGCTCTATTTGCTATATTTGCTCTAGTCGCTCTAGTTGCTCGAGTCGCTCTAGTTGCTGGATACGCTCTAGTCGCTATATTCGCTCGAGTCCCTCTAGTCGCTATAGTCTCTCGAGTCGCTCTAGTTGCTCTATTAGCTCTATTGTCTCGAGTCACTCTAGTCGATATATTAGTGTTAGTCACTCTAGTCGCTCTATTTGCTCGAGTCGCTCTAGTCGCTATGGTCTCCCGAGTTGCTCTAGTTCTTTTGTTAGCTCGAGTCGCTCTATTCGCTATGGTCTCCCGAGTTGCTCTAGTTTTTTTGTTAGCTCGAGTCGCTCTATTCGCTCGAGTCGATAGATTTGTTCTCGTCACTCTAGTTGCTCTATTAGCTCTATTGTCTCGAGTCACTCTAGTCGATATATTAGTGTTAGTCACTCTAGTCGCTCTATTCGCTCGAGTCACTCTAGTCGCTATGGTCTCCCGAGTTGCTCTAGTTTTTTTGTTAGCTCGAGTTGCTCTATTCGCTCGAGTCGATAGATTTGTTCTCGTCACTCTAGTTGCTCTATTCGCTTGAGTCACTCTATTCGCTCTAGTCGCTCTATTGGCTCTATTGGCTCTATTGGCTCTGTTCGCTCTATTCGCTCCATTCTCACCGCCCGGTGAAAATGTGCATCGATCGTAACCGATCTCGCCGTGCCTCAGCACGGGGATCCACTGGCAGCGCTGTTGATGCCGGCGCAGCGTACGTCTCCATGGTGACCTCAGAGGAGCGTCCATAACCCCGTCCACTGCCACTCCAACACAACAGACTCGGCGGCGCGGCGGATGACGGACGCCGGCGGAAGCGGAACATCAGAATCCACTGCGCCTGATTAACCCCTCGGTCCGTTTCCACTCGGCAGACGACGTGGGGAGAGGAGAGGAAGAGAAAAGCGTCAGCCACAACATATTTCACAAGCGATTTATTATTCCCACGCTCGGCGCTCGTTACATTAATAGATTTGTTAAGAGACGTCCTCGGAGACAAAGCGCGCCGCGTGCCTCCGACTCGCCCAGAAACACATTTGGGTACTCGGCATTTGGCTTTTTATAGTTTTGTGGAGAATCGCTCACGCTGCGTGTATGTCGTGCTTCCAGGCAACTTTCCTTCTCCTGAGTGGATGAAGCTCTTCGTTTAATGTACCGCGGACACGCGGGAAGATGAATGTCGGGCACGCAAACAAACTTCGCAAAGTATTGCGTAACTTCGGCGGTACGGAAGGCTCGTGCCGATTGGCCGACCGGACCGTGTCTTTGATGATGGTTGAACTTAAAAATAATAATCTCTGTAATCTGAGCCCCGCGGTTCATTTTAAGACGTTTCTGGTGGCAGGTGCATTTTTAAAAACTTAATAATTAAACTCCAAAAAGTTTCTTCATCGTGTGTGGATGAGATTTGTGATATTAAAAGATAAGATCATTACAATGTTCGAAGGGATCATAACGCTGTGATGTAGCCCAGCACAGACTTTTAAAAGTGATGTGGGAACAATTTAAATAAAATAATCATAATTAATTTGGGAAAGAAATTGCGCAATGTTTCTGTTGACGATCAGATCATCGCACTCCTCTCTTTCTTTCAATAGTTTTACGTTAAGTGTTCACAAGTTACACATTGTCTCGTATTACTAGACAACTTTTTTTTATTTTTTATAAAAATTACATAACAGAATAACAACCAACTATACGAAAAATCAGACAAGCATTGAACTCTTTACGGACCGTCGAACAAATATGAAAAGTGTCAGACCCATAAACATCCTCTTTATTAAACCCGATCTTCCATCTATCCGATATTGCATTTTGCTAGTAGCGGCTAATATGGGCCCAACAAAAAGGTGTGAGACATCTGCAGAGGTATGAAACCTTTATCGCTCTGCTCTCAAGGTGGGACTGCTTTATTTATGGGTGCGCTGTATGTATTATTCAACGGGCGGTTGTCTTTGTGTCTGTGTGCGTTGATATTTCAATGTTTAAAAAAAAACATTCTTGGAAAGCTGACGTTGTCTCTGAAGGCGCCATAATTACTCTTATTACGCACGGCGGCGCCGCATTAGGCAAATTCAGACTCGCTGGAGCGAAGAAATGCAAGCGCAGCTTTTCTTTTTTACACGACTGCATTGTATCGCACTGCATGGCGGCGGGGGGGGGGGGGGTAATTAATAAAAAAAAAGCAATCTTGAGGGGAATTATATTTAATAACGGAAACCCCGCAATGTTTTCTCTGTCTCGGATGTGAAGAGAAAAAATAAAATTCAAAAAGAAGAAGAAAACAAAAAATGCAATGACACACAAAACTGTCATGTGAATAATTTAGATGCAGAATGCATAAATAGAGGATTAGCCTTGATTTAATTATGTCTGTGTGAAAGCAGAGACTCTCTCTCGCCGGTGAACAAACAGGCGACCGGGGAATCAAGCGGCGCTGCACCCTGAGTGGCGAGGCGGGGTGGGGGAAAGTTCCCCCGTCGAGATCAAACGCAACCGGCAGCGTTTAACCAGGGCAAGACCCAAAAGACAGGTACAATAGACTCCTCTCTCTCTCTATTGTCTCGTGAAGAATCGGATGTGATTCTCTCTCCAAGGGAGGGGGGGGTGGGATCCGACATCTTTGTATTGTTGACTTCACAACAACACCCCTCTGTATTCTCATTTGGACGAGTCCAGCGACGTTCCTACATTTCTCCGTGATGGAAAACCAGTCGATGGAGCGCCGGCCTCGCGATAGAAGCTCCCTGAACCTTTCTATAAATTCAAACGCCGGTTTGTGCCGAGTCGTCTGCACGCGTTCATGCGCCGCTTCGTAAATTTTGTCTTTGTCTGCCGGTCTTTGCCTTGGCCTTTTGTTGATTTGCTGTAAGCAAACCCCAAAAACGGCATATGAAAAGCCGCATTACCATAGAGCAATGAGTCAGTGGCGCCCGGAATACGGTCGCGACGTCCGAGCGCCTTCGCTGGAGCGCCGGCGATAAAAATAAAAAAAAGGCGGGAAAAAAAAAGGCGATTGCGTCACATGATTCAGAGCTACTGTTTTGACCCTGATAAGAAACGCGCTGCTCGATTGTGAGTGGTGGAAGATGCCTGAATGAGAGCAGATGGAGAGGGGGGGGAGACTGGGAGGAAATGGGAACTGATTGCAGAGTTATTGTCTGGGCAACGGAAACCAATATGAGGGGGGGGGGGGGGGGGGGGGGGCAACAGTAGACGCTCCGGCTACACGATGGGCTGAACGGCTGATTGGTTCGGGGGCGGAAAAGAATGGAAAAGAATGGAAGCAGGGGAACGTGGAACACCCCTTTCATCCACGGCACATCCACTTTCGTGACTAACACACCTTTAGAAAAACCAGCAGCGCATAATCACACCTGAAGGCCGATCGGGACGCAGGGAGGAAAATGTCGGCGTCTATTCACCCGGCTGGCGCGGCGGCGTCCGCACAATGCGCTCCCGAGATGTCAGAAGTTTGAAGGTTTGGCGCTTTTTAGAAAGCCGTGTTCTGGTTTGTGCAAATGCTGGAGCTTAATGGATTCCTCGTGTTCAGGGGAGCGGGGGAATATGTATGTAGCTTCATGTAGCATCCCCCCCCCCCGCTGTACCCCCCCAGCAGGCCAGTTAAAAACGATGTGTGGGTGTCATACATCTTATACCCTATTTGAATTTGCACTGCCCTCTGCGTCTCCTTCCAGGTATAGAGATATGAAATATTGACTGCTCTAGTCCCCCCCCCCTCCACCCTCCAGCGACTCCTCTGCAGCCAAAGTGCTGGCGCAGCACAGTGGAGCGAGAGGCGGTTATATATGGACAGACGCGCATGAGGGGGGGGGGGGGGGTGTAGATTGTGACGGAGGGAGAGAAGCGGTTGCAAATTACCAGCAAAACATATCAAAAAAGTCACATGGGGTGCCGTCCAATCAGGGAGAGACGCGAGTAATTGAGAGAATAGTAAAAATGCGGATTGAAATACACACAGAAGAATAATGATTCTTTAAATGACGTTGTGGTTCTATGAAGAACCATTTGTTTGTTTGAGACACCTTTATGGGTTCTATTTCAAGAATGTTTTTCTTTAAAGAATCCTGGTTGGAAAGGTGCTTTGTGGAACCATAAATGGTGCCTTAAAAGAACAATTTTTAAGGTTCTTTGAGACAAATTTATAGGTTATTTGAAGAACTATTAAAATAAATGGTTCTTTAAAGAACCTTAATTTGAAAGGTTTTTTGTGGAACCATAAATGGTGCCTTAAAGAACCATTTTTGATGGTTCTGTGAAGAATTATTTAAGGAAATGGTTCTTTAAAGAACCCTGGTTTGAAAGATTCTTTGTGGAACCATAAATGGTGCCTTAAAGAATCATTTGTTGAAGGTTCTTTGAGACACCTTTATAGGTTCTTTAAAGAACTATTTAAAGAAATGTGTTCTTTAAAGTACTCTGGTTTGAAACATTCTTTGTGGAACCATAAATGGTGCCTTAAAGAACACTTTTTTAAGGTTCTTTAAAGAACTATTTATGGAAATGGTTCTCTAAAGAACCCTGGTTTAAAAGCTCCTTTGTGGACCCAGACATGGTTCTTCCATGGCATCACTCTGAAGAACCATTTTCGGTTCCAGATGGCACCTTACTTTTTTTGTGTGAAAGCGAATGCCGAGAGAAAGAGGAAAAAGTTAGACATCTTCGGGAAAAAGAGGACATGAGAAAGTCTCTGCGGCGATGTGTGTGAGTGTGTGCGATGTGTGTGAGTGTGTGAGTGTGAGTGTGTGCGATGTGCGACAAGACAGCTGATTGTGCAGTAAGTGGTAATTATACACCGGGGCTGCAGTCTGCCTGCTGAGTGACAAATAGTCTGCTGGCTGCTGTTCACTTGCCTGTCGCTCCATCTCTGCAGCGCGGAGGAAAGCAGCAGCGACCGGGTATAAAAATAAATGAATGAATAAAAAAAAAGAAAAACGCTCCTCGGTCTGTCATTACGATGTTCTCGATGCGGAACATTGGGCCGCTTCTTCCTATCTGAGGCTTTTGTTTCCAATTGAACAAAAATAAAGAGGACAAAGGTGGAGGAGCTCGTGGAGGAGCTCGTGGAGGAGCTCGTGGGGGAGGCCGCGACGATAACAGGACGTTCACACGGCGACCGCGGCTCCTCGTATTTGAACGTGAATAGAGCAGCAAAAAAAAGAAGAAAGGTAAAGAAAGATGTGAGAAACGAGACACATCATCCGGGAAGAGAAACGAAGACGGAGCAGAAACGTTTCGTCGGCATCAGCTTCTGGTCCCTGAAACGTAATATGTGGCGTGTTACGCGCGTGTGTGTGTGTGTGTGTGTGTGTGTGTGTTTGTGTGTGTGTGTGTGGGTGTGTGTGTGTGTGTGTGTACCCCCCTTTTGTTTCCAATCGATCAACCACGATGCAGTTAGATGTTGTTTTAATGATAAGGAAGAATAAAAGCGTTATTACAGTAACCGGGAAAAAGGGAAAAAAGGGTTAACCCTCCTACTTTGGGGTCAATTTCACCCCATTCAATGTTTCACGTCTCAAAAGAAAATATTGACATAATTAATATTTTTCCTAATTTATTGGGGACAATTGGGAAAACATAAAATTCACATGATGATATGTTTTCACTGTCCTGAACACAACTTGTACGTATCGGTGTTCTTCGTGGTCAATTTGACCCCAGGCTGTTTTTCACTGTGTAAAACATATAAGAAATATCAACTTTTTTATTTCTTTAAAGGGTCATTTAGGTAGTCAACAAACAAACATAAAGTACCTGACACTTAAACTTGGGAAACAATATTAATTCTAATCATTTTCTGTAGATTTTAACAGCTGGGGTCGAAAAGGGTAACAGATGTTAGTACATTTGAAGGTAACAGGAGCGTTAAATAAGTTTATTGTTGAATATGTTTTATGGGTTAAGGTGTCCCGCCTTCACGCTCTTCACAGATCCCTCACGAAGAAATCCAGCTTGCTTGTTCCTCCGTTCTCTGACTTTAAAATGTCGTTTTTTTTGGCCTTTTTGGAGCCGACTTCCACCTCAGATTCTTTCGCCTCTCCAGATTTGAAGTCTTTCAATTCAATTCAATTCAGTATATTTTATAAAGCCCGTTATCACCAAATACAAATTTGCCTCAGAGGGCTTTACAATCTGTATATACGACATCCTCTGAACTTTGACCTCACATCGGATCAGGAAAAACTCACAAGAGATAGAAAAAAAAAAGCTTTCATGGTGGAAAAAAGGGAAGAAACCTTCAGGGGAGCAACAGAGGAGGATCCTAGGAGAGAACAGACTTCATGTGACCAGAAGGACGCATGACAGAGTGACATAAACATTCAATGAGTATGACAGACATTATGAATAATTAGTAGTAATGGATTACGACTCAGAGTTTGGTTGTTGGGTCCCTCAAGTGGACCCAACAAGCGCCGGTCCATTGTCTCTAGAGGAAGACCAAAATGCGGGCGGTAAATACCACGGGATATATCTTTATTACGCGGTTCGTTTGCTGCATGTTTTATCAGCACTCGCTCAGCTAGTTAAGTTCCTTTCTAAAAAACGTCTCATATTATTCCCTCAACGTCGCGCCAAATGGTATCAAACACTGATATTTTTGAGGCTAGAGTCATAAACGACGTTAGCGGTCCAACGTTAGCCGCTCCCAGCGGGAGGCTTCACTTCCCCGTTTAATAATGTTCAGTTTATTACGCAGAGCGTTAAAACTGTAAATTACGATGTGGTTTTATATGGAAACCCCAATAAATCGTCAGTCTTCTCAGAGCGGAATTCAGAAGAATGTGAATTTTTGCGATGAAATAATAACAATGATCCGACGAGACAACGCGGCGTCGGTTGCTCAACAAAAGGTTGCGTTCTGCCCCGTGGCTCGGAGGCGCCGGGCAGAATAGAGCCCAGGCCGTTCTGCGGCGGGACACGTGGAGAACAAATCACGTCTTATCGCGAAACATCTTTTTGTAATGTGTTCATTATTAATTCAGCAGATGAGCGTTTTAGCCCTCGTGGAGCGTGAATTATATTCATTCTGTTGTTTGGAGATTGTTGTTGTGAGGCAGATGTAAGAAAACATCACAACCTGGAGGAGACGGTTTATCAGGGGAAACACCTGGGCGTCTACGATGAAACACAGAACACATCGGTATACGAGTTAAATCACATTCTCAGGCAACCGGAGGAATTAATAAACTAAAATCTTCACCGTTGCTGTCCGGTCGGGTGCATTTATATATATTTATCCATCTTTTAATAAGATTAATACATAACTATAATCCAGGCATCAAGCACATCTATGGAGGTTGTTCAAGCATGTTTGCGAGCGCAGCGCTATCCGCGGTGTAACGAACCCCCGTGTCACGAATATTATATGAGGATTATTTCATAGTGTGGGAATAAAGTGACTTTTACTGCCGATCATTATTGGCCAATATTCAGTCAAACGTGCCGTCGGGACATAATTATCTCTGGAAAACAACAAATCAAGTTTTAATCCGTGAGAACAACGTTTCCTTTCAGTTACATTATGGTTCGTTCATGCTCTGTTCAATGAAAGTAAATTATACTGTTATGAGCCTTAAAATGTAGCGACTTTTTAACTTCATAACACAAATAGATTTTAGAGATGAATTATGAGTTTTTTTTAAACATATATAAGCAAGCACAGTATGATACATCCTTAAAACTACTAATATCAAGATTTGTTTCAATTAATAAAAATGCTAACTTCTTTTCCTTATCATTAAAATTGTGTATTTTGATGAATAATAAGACTAAAAGCATAACATTTAGAATGAGTGATGGTTTGTGAAAGCGATCTGGAGCCTTGTAGATGTAATCTATCTCTATAATCTGCTATAATCCCACCATAAAAGGCATCTGGATCAACCAATATGGATCAATTAGGATCAGTGGCCCCAAAAAACTTGATCAGCGATCTATCAAATATTAATATC
>CM070109.1:21618513-21793513 GCA_036178185.1 Liparis tanakae | reverse complement strand
GAGGATTACATCAATCCTCCAGTCGTCTCCGAGCCGGTTCTCCTCCACATACGGGCGATAAATATTGAACAGTCAAGTCATGCGGAGCGAGAGGGGGAAGACACACACACACACACACACATACGCACACGCACACAAACACACACACACATCAACAATAAACAACACGCAGAGACAGTACAAACGTGGTACACTTCAGTGAAGCGCGCACACACACACACACTCATTACACACACACACACACACAAACACACACAAAGACACACACACATACTCACACATAGACAGAAGTACAAACTTGGTACACTTCAGTGAGTCAGGCACACATACACACACACACGCACATAGAAACACACACATACACACACATACACACACATAGAAACACACACATACACACACATACACACACATAGACAGAAACTTGGTACACTTCAGTGAGGCAGGTACACACACATACACACATATACACACACATACTCATGCACAGACAGAAGTACAAACTTGGTACACTTCAGTGAGGCGTGCAAACACACACATACACACACAAATACACACACAAATACACACACACAAGCACACACACAAATAAACAACACGCAGACACAAAGTACAAACTTGGTACACTTCAGTGAGGCACGCACACACACACACTACTTACACACACTCCTCTCACACACACACACACACACACACACACACACACACACAGTCTTGGATGAAAGGCGATATCAGGCCCTGTTTGCAGCAAGGTGAGGTAGGGGACATACTGTCGGAGTTCTTTAACACCACAGACCTGACAACACCACGGGCTGAGGAGCTAGACAGCTTCTCCCCCATGCACGCTCCGGCTCTTTCTTTTTTCCCCCCTCCCCTCCTCTCCTCTCTTCTCCTCCTCCTCCTCCTCCTCCTCCTCCTCCTCCTCCTCCTCTCTCCTCCTTGCACGCCACTCGACAACACTCAGAATCCCTGACCTCTGTGGTGTGAAATGGAGGGCCGGGGAGGGAAGCAGGGGCGGCAGGATGTGTGTGTGTGTGTGTGTGCGTGTTTGTGTGTGTGTGTGTGTGTGTGTGTGTGTGTGTTTGTGTGCAAAGCAAAGCGAGAGAGCTGTCAGAAGGATGCATCCAGGGCGCACTCGACAAGACGGAAGTTCCCGATGCGAAGCCCTCATCATGGAGGCGGAGCACCAGGGGCCCACGTCTCACTCCGAGGGTGTGTGTGTGTGTGTGTGTGTGTGGGGGGGGCACATCTGGGGACACATTGGAACGGCCAGCTCAATTCTACTTCCGTGGACACAAAGAAAAAACAGGAACACGCTGTCAGTGACATCTTGTGTCTGGGAACTTTTGTATATGTTTATATATTTCTTTATTCCAGACTCATGTGTCCATAAAACAACAAACACAACAACAATATATGAAATACAATACAAGACAATACGAGGACACAGGTCCAACCATTGCAGCTAAAAAGTCACTCGTGGTTAAAAAAACATACAAACACGTGTTCCATTGCTTCCAGAAACAAGACAAATACCTGGCAGGTCAGCCAAGGCTTTATAACTACATTCTCTGAGACAATCAATCAACATTTAACTGTATGTATAAAATTCCTCAAAACTTGAAGAGTGAGAACATTCCGGGTCACAAACATCTGACTTGCACTTGTCCATCTCGGAAGCCTGAGACTCCGCCCACTCCTCCTCTCTACCTCCATCTGCTTGATGTATCGTGAAATATCCCGACTACCAACTATTCATACACTCTCTCGTCTTCATTGATTGTCTTGTTACTGTGTTTTAATTTGTGTGTAATGATTCCTATTGGTCACATGACATCTATTCTTCTATCCACCCTGGAGAGGGATCCTACTCTGTTCTCTCCTGATGGTTGCTTCCCTTTTTTAAGCGTTATTTGGGAGTTCTTCCTGATCCGATGTGAGGTCAAAGGTCAAGGATGTCTATATGTACAGATTGTAAAGCCCACTAAAGAATTTTTTTAATTTGTGAATATAAATTGAATAGAATGAAGGATCTAGACTTGAATAAACGCTGAGTCAGCTCTTACACAGGAAGATGGAGCGGTCCCTTTATTACGACGGCAACACTCCTACCCGAATACGTGTTCATGTTTTTCAATTAACTTCCTCATTCTGTGGACAAGCAGCTTATCATCTCCTTCTCTTGAAAAGAAACTCATTGTTTTGCTGCAAAGATGCAAATCTGCCCCAAAATTAAAGACTTTATTATTAACAGTTACTAAAAAGACCGGCTAACACTTAACCGTCTCATATCTGTAGATAATTAGATCCTGATATCGGGACGGCGGACTTAAATAACTTGATTTATACTATTTTATACTGTGAAAATAGGCTATGCAAATAACCGGAATTGAAAAACTGAATTGAATTGAGTTGAATTGAGCGGGATCCTGAAAGCATCATTAAATGCCACCTGCATCTTTTTCATTGTTCCTTTACTGTAGCTGCACCACAGGTGGGCTGCATCCCGAGGAGCACAGTAGGCTCTAAACACAGTTTTAACGTCTTCTGTGCACGTATGAAATTGTTGTGCCAGCATGTTGGCTTGTGCATAAAGTCTGCTCACGTTTTGAATTGGATGTGAAGTAGGAACTGGACTGTGGGGGTTCCGGTTAGTCGTGATTAATGGCAGCCAATCAGAGGTGGCGACCGCACACCGACGTTCATAACCTCGCTGACAGCGTAGAAAAATGATTCAGTAATTTAAACAGTGTAGTGCAAGTGTTTCAACATGAACGCAATCCACTCGCTGGATCATATCGTACTCTCTGGACTCTCTGGGAGTTCTTTATCCAGGCGATGAGCGCCTTCGAAAGATGCCAGCGTTTTTTCTTCTTCCGTTCAAACTCCCTTCGACGTCGGAGCGGCGGGGAACGCTCGGTGAAATCTGGGCTGTGGGGTTCGTTTGTGCATAAATGTCGAAGATTGCCGCGACGATTAGTCCATTTAGTCGTGATTAATGGCATCCAATCAGGCGCCGGCTAGCCTCGCACCACCCAGGGGTGTCCGCGGAAATCATTTTCACATCGTAAAAAAATTGATACTCACTCTCTTCCCGGAGATCGGCCATGCCTCCCCCCCCAAGTACATCCGACCTAATCAAGTACACAAGATGATGAATATGGGGCCGGGGTCATGTGACACGACGATTGGGTTTTACGCCGTCCCTCTCTTCCTGTGTCGCGCCCCCCCCCCAAAAAAGAGATGGCTAATCGGCATTGAGTTATGGCGATAATAACCCAGCTTCCTCATAATCAGGTGATCAATTCAATCTTCTGTCACTTGGCCCCGATGAGCGCTCCGTCTTCGGCCCCCACAGGGGGGCGGTAATTGAAGGTTTTCCGCGACTATTGACTTACGTTGAGTAAACATCTGTTCTTTAATATTCTTCGTGGAGTGCATCCATTAATTATAATTGTGCCCAGTTAACAGACTACACATTCAGATGGGGTGGGGGGGGATATCGGGATTAAGTTTGCTCTCTGATGAATGAGGTGCCGGCCTCCCCGCTCGACATCAATCGGCCGCTATTTTTGATTTTTCCGACTGCACCGCTTCCCTCCGTCGCTCTAATATTCTTCGGCGGTATTATTCAGATGCGTAGAAGTCGGAGCTTGCGGCAAAAGATGATATTGTATTACCAAAACAATCACGAAAAAAAAAACACCTTAGCGCAACGCGATGCCATTTGTTAGGCCCGGAGGAAACTCTGGAGGGTTGGATTTCCATTGACCGCCCACGCGCTCGGCCTTTTCTCTTTGCCGCGCTGCCCCCTTCGGAGACCCTCGTGGTTCTGTGGGTAATGTTAGTAAAGAGAGAGAAAGAAAGAGAGAGGAAAGAGCTTATTTTCCTTCCTTCGGAGTAATGCGTCTCTCCCCGAGGGGGAAAGGAATCAAGAGGACGGGGGGGTCGGGCGAGGATACCGAGCGGGGCTTCAGACGAGTCTGGATTTCAGGATATCGACGCCGACATGAAAACCGCCAAATTAAATTCGGAGTAACCGAATCCTCCTTTTTGTCTGTGCTCTAAAGCTCCGTCTCCTTCAAAGCGGGCGCGGGAGGGGGAAATCAATAGCGCGCGTATTGATATAAATGTTCGGCGTTACGCGTGGAAATGAAATCACGGCGGCAGAGAGGAGCGAGCGGCCTTTATTAACAACATGCGCCGGAATCTAATTAGCGTCTCTTTAAGCTCTCCGGTGGCGTTCCACCAGGTACACCAAAAAAAAAAAAAAAAAAAGAACTGCCGAGGATTGTTTACCGCCCCTCACGCGCCGGGCTGCTCGGGGAAGAGGAGAGGCCGACTGCACTCCGCTCGGGGAAGTGGGCATTATAGCAGATGGAGGAGAAAAAAGAAGCGAAATCCTCCTCATCGTTCGGGTCCTTCTGGCTCTCGGATTCGGATAACAGACCCACGATGCCGTGAGGGTGTAGTGTGTGTGTGTGTGTGTGTGTGTGTGTGTGTGTGTGTGTGTGCGTGAGCGTGTGTGAGCTGAACAGCGTCCCGGTTATGCCTTTTAAGTTCGGTGTTCGGTAGAGGTGGTGACCGTACACCGACGCCACGCCGCAGGTCACGACCCCGGTGAGGAGCCGTGGGTTGTTGTTTTTACTACAGTGGAGAGAAAAAAATCCAGATGCTTTTCTTTCGTTCTTTGAAGTGTTTCAAGAGGATATTTTACTCTTTGGAAACTTTGGTAGTTAAATTATTTCCCCGAATGAATTTTTCTTCATCCAGGTGATAAACAACTTTGAAGGATGCCAGTGTTTTTACTATATTCAAATACCTTCGACATTAGAGCAACCGGGAACACTCTGTTTCACAGCGGGGGCTGCGACACCGGGGACCGTGACATCAGAAGCGCACCACCGTGACACGAGGACCGTGACACGAGGACCGTGACACGAGGACCGTGACACGAGGACCGTGACACCGGGGACCGGGACATCAGAACCGCTCCACGGGACCTCGATACTGGGGACCGTGACACCGGGACCGTGACACCTGGACCGGGACCGGGACACGGGAACCGTCACACCGGGGACCGTGACATCGGGAAAACAAAGCAAACCCATTGGTCCTCCTGGCTTTTCAAACATCAAAGTCAGTTGATTGTTGCGTTAGAAGCACGTTGCGTTGTTCTTTGTGTAGTTTTTGCTCAACAAAACTTTGACGGTGTAAAGAATATATACTTTTGCTTAGCTTACCCTATTATGATGTGCATACATATTATGTGTAAAGTCGAAAGGTCACTGAGAAGGTCAGAAACTTCAGCAGGGCGATCTAGTGCCTGACTGATCAAAGAAGATAACAAGTGAACACAAAAGTGTTTTATGCACCACCCAGAACAAAGACTTCTATATACTCACAGCTCAGGAGAAGCAACTAGAGACCTTCAATGAGCGCAGTTAAGATAAGAGACGGTCCAGATGTAGCAGTAAGCTGGGGTCAACCACAGGGCCTCCTTTTGACACACAAACATGCATGCATGCCCTCATGGGCATCATCATTTACTGATAGGAGCCTCTTTATTGCTCTCCTGAGAAAGACCTCCTGGAGACGCCGCGTCCCATCCCGGAAGAGATAAGAGTGTCACACTCCCCAGCCTCTGTGGGAGAAGCTATAAGGAAAGTGTCAAGTCAAACATAACTCTTCCTTTCCTACACTTTTCACAACATATGCTCTCATCGGCGGGCCACAAGGACTAATGAATATTCACACAACGGCGGAAGCAGAAGAGCAAGAACCAATGAGAAGACACCGCCCTCTTTGTTTCAGACCAATCAGAACTGGTCTCATTGTGTATTTTAATGGCCGCACACGCTCGGTTCAGCGCTCCTTCCTTCAGCTCTGAGGCCTTGAATGGTGTCAGCTCTGAACGTTGGGTCCATGCATATCTGTCTAACTGTATCATGATTTTTTAATTAAACGCTCTATAGATTTGAAGTAAAAGTCTACCGCTGTTTTCTTCCAGTGATATCCGTCCAGGTGTGTTCCTGTCCATCCTCAACAACGGAATGAATAATCATTTTTTTTATAATGACAAAACATGCACCGCAAACGTAGCTCTTGGATTACAGACGCTGCCTGACAGAAGGTGAGGTGTCTTCAGTTTAAAGGGAATAAAAGGCAGGAACTTTAAAATAAATGGTTGTCTTCCCCAAAAACAAATCAAAACCCGAAGCATGTACACGTGAGACGGAGTTGGTTGGAGTCCTACGGAGTCAAGCGACTAGCTAACGAGTAAATCAACAGAAAACGTGTAGAATCTTCTGTATTTTCAAACTAAAAGCGTGATCGAATCCTTCAAGAAACCGTGATTAAATTTGTGAGGCTGATTCCCTGCGATTGATGTGGCGGCGGATGAAGTGGCCTCTTCATCATCCTCCGTACATGTTATGAAGGTACGCATGAGCAAATGGTTCATCAGGCCTTCTTCAGACCAGTATGTGATTTATTTCTTCCATATTCATATCAAATGGGAATAAAAGCATGAACTTGCATTTAAATACCGAGTAGGCCCCCGTCACTTCTTCCCTGGGGCCAAGCTCTTGAGATGAAAGCCTCAGGTCAAGCGAGACAGAAGCGCCGATATCTGCATCCCTTTGAAAATCAAAAGCGACGCCTTCATCATCGTGGAGGAGGGCTCCGTCTTTGATATTTCTTTCTTTTTAGTCGCCGCGACGCCCGGCCTCCTGTTGTCTCGCACGGCTCCGATATTAACGGTAACGGGCGATATTTTGATCCTCGGAGACGGACGCGACAGGAGGAGGAGAAGGAAGCAGGCAAAGCATCCGCCGACGTACCCGACAACCCGAGACGGCCTCAAGAGGAACCGCGACAACAAAGAGACGGTTGTATATTTGTTTCAATAATCAGATAACAACTCTACTTATACTGCCAAAAGTAAGACTAATGCCTTCAGTAAAATAGCACTATAAATTCATGGCACACCATGCAGGCGCCCATCGTTTCCTCCTGCATTCGTTATGCTTCTCTACTCATTAATTCATTTTTTTTTCTCCTTTCAATTTGCAGCCGTTATGTACATTTCGTGTGCACGCACTTGGCAACAGAAGTAGATGTGGGGTACGCCGGCCAATCACAGACGAGCTGGAGACCGGAGGTTTCAAGAGGTCTGAGAC
The DNA here is from genome assembly GCA_036178185.1 of Liparis tanakae. Lineage (NCBI taxonomy): Eukaryota > Metazoa > Chordata > Actinopteri > Perciformes > Liparidae > Liparis > Liparis tanakae. The sequence continues at coordinate 21,786,332 of CM070109.1, read as the reverse complement.
GGTGTTCCAGGCTGAATGGTTTCCCTCAGCATGCCTCTGGGATCATGATTATGTTATTTGATCCCGTTATTATATGATATACCGAATGCATGAAAAAGGTGTCCAAGTAAAATCACCCGACGCTGCGGATGAACTCTTTAACCGAATCACACAGACACATTTGGGATATTCCATGATAGCTAATGTACTTTTATATTTTCGAGCTGCCATTCATGGAGCCTCCCCTGAAACTGTTTTTGCCCACTGAAGACTCACACTTGCTGCTAATTAATGGTAGCCATGCCTACCAGTCTTAAAAGATTAAACTACTTCTTTGTGAGCTTTTACCTTATTATTACTAATGATGTGTACTTTTTACCCCCAAAACTTTACTTATTGTCATACTTAATTTCCGTCAAGTGGGAAAATTAGCTTCCAAGAACACGGAGCAGGCTTGATATGGATAATTGGGACGAGTCTGACGAGGCTGCAGCTGTGGCTCCGTGGAGCCTCTCTATGCTTCAGAGAAAGAAATACTATATCAGATTGTATATTCAGATGGATTACCAGTGCATAGTGACTATGTACAAGAATGCAGTAAAAAGTCATGTACAGAGTATATATAGAATGATTAGGGATGTAAATGGTATGGGCAAGATATGAATATACACATATATATATAATATACATATATATGTAATATACATATATATATATATATATATATATATATATACATATATAGACACATCTATACATACACATAAATAAATAAATAAATACAAATACATACACATATATACATACAAATACACATATCTAGACACTCATTTATACACATAAACATATACATGTATACATACAAATACATACATATATACTTACAAATACATACACATATACATATATAGACACACATCTATACATACATATACACATTTACATATATACATACAAATACATAGACAAATACATATATACTTACAAATAAACATATAGATATATAGACACATCTATAGATACACAAATACATATACACATACAAATACATACACATATATTCATACAAATATATACACATATACATATATACTTACAAATACACATATGTAGACACACATCTATACATACACATATATACATACAAATACATACACATATATACATACAAATATATACACATCCATACATACAAATACACATATACATACAAATACATACACATATACATGTATACTTACAAATACACATATGTAGACACACATCTATACATACACATATACATATATACATACAAATACATACACATATACATATATAGTTACAAATACACATGTACATATGACACTGGTCCCTGAAGAAGCAGGTCTCACCGACTCCCAGTTTAGACCCATCAACCCCATGACTGATGCTGGAGAAGCTGCCTGGTGGCCATTCTCCCAGCTGTAATGGAAAAGAGCCTTTGTGTGTGTGTGTGTGTGTGTGTGTGTGTGTGTGTGTGTGTGTGTGTGTGTGTGCGTGTGTGTGTGTGTGCATGTCATAGCAAGGTGTGAACGTGGGTCTGCGCGTGAGGAGGGCTTAATTAGTGCCTCGAGTGACACTGCACTCCTCACCGGCGCTGACAGGACGACGGTTATTCTGAGCAATGGAGTCAGACATGTGGTGACCGACCGCGCCGCCGGGGACGGCTCAGACTCTGAGGAGTCCAGGAATAAAAAGTTATGTCGTATACTTTAGCAATTTAATACAACTGTGTCCTTTTCTTATAATTTACTTTGAATGTGTGTTTAAGGTAAATCATGTGTTGTCCCGATATTTAAGAGCGTCGATCACCTGTGCACACGCTAACTGTGAAGGGAGTAAAGTGCTTGTTGTCTTTTTGGAAGAGAGCACACTGTCTCTTTAAGAGAGGGGCGCTGTGGCTTTAAGAGAGAGGTGTCTCTTTAAGAGAGGAGCGCTGTCTCTTTAAGACAGGGGCGCTGTCTCTTTAAGAGAGAGGTGTCTCTTTAAGAGGGGAGCGCTGTCTCTTTAAGAGAGCATGTTGTCTCCTTTTTTACATTACACTACATTCATTTAGCAGACGCTTTTATCCAAAGCGACTTACAATAAGTGCATTTCAACCTAGAGTACAAACTAAGAACAACAAGAATACAGAAAGTAACATTTCCTCAACATAGTCAAACTACAAAAGTACCATAATAAGAGCCATTCAAGTGCTACTAAAGTGCAAATCTGTGTTTTAATCCAGATATAGTCGAAAAAGGTGTGTTTTCAGTTTCCGGCGGAAGATGTAGAGACTTTCTGCTGAGGGGCGCTCAAGAGAGGGGCACTGTCTCTTTAAGAGAGAGGTGTCTCTTTAATAGTAGAGCGCTGTCTCTTTAAGAGCGCACTGTCACTTCAAGAGAGTGTGCTGTCTCTTTAAGAGAGGGGCGTGTGAAGGGCGAGATGTAGTAAGCAGGCTAAAGACGAAACAAAGTATGCTTTTTAAAAACCGGGAAATGTTAAATAAAAGTTGTAAAACAGAAGAACCACGTGTTTCTGAACATTGAGTCCGCCTGGCATGTGTCCGACACAGGCGTCGTCGGACCTCCACGATTGTTACGATCATTGAGCTCGCCGCCCTCCGGATGCTTTAGCGTCCGTTAACAATCAGCTTTAGGTTGAGTTTTAAGTGTATTTTGATCTGCTTCCCCATATCAATTAAGACTTTGGAAGAAGTTGGAACTGAAGGTCTTGTTCACATTTGTGTCGGTGGCTCTTTAAGACCTTGAAAATCGTCGCTTTCCGAGAATCATTAAACTGTAGGCGTTGAGTGGGCAGTGAAATTACTTATTTTTCCCTCTTTGCTGATATGTTTGAAGTTTTACATTGAATTGATGAATTGTGTCTGTGTGTGTGTGTGTGTGTGTGTGTGTGTCATCCTGTAAAACTGTAATAGTTCTGAATATACCGCATTCAATTTCTCCTTTTCTTTGCACCTGTTCTCAAGTCTGGACCCACATCTGAGTGTCTCATCGTCCCTGAGTCTGTGAGCTTGTCACATAATGGCATCATCTTTATTTTTTGTATTCAAAAGATCCTCAAGGAAAGAGAACATGAGCATCTGTAGTCAAAGGAGAAACAAATAAATAAATAAATAAAGAGATGGTTTCCCGGGGACTCGGCTGTGCATGCCGCCGACATCGCCGCCGCTCAGGCTCCATTTTACAGAGGCATGAAGTAACGCTACCCCCCACACACACACACACACACACACACACACACACACACACACACAGCCCCTGAAGGCATTGAATGCCTGCATAAAAATGCTCTTTTACCGGCTGCCAGCGGTGATCTGAGAGCTTTCTCTTCCCCCCCCCCCCGTGCAGCCTGCAAGTTGCCACAATAACTTTGTTACAGCCTACGCTGGGACAGCAGCAAGTACATGGTGCACACCCTGCTAATACACACACACACACACACACACACACACAATGAGGGGAGGATCAGAATTTAGCTCCAATTAGGTACAATTTCCAGGAGTCATGCTGGAGATTATTTTTGTTTTGACAGTAATAAGCAGACATAGTGAATGAAGGGGGGGGGGGGTGATCCCTCACAGTAACTGGCTTTGGGAAGTCAGAAAAGATGGGATACATGTTGACGTCGATTTCTCTCTCGCGTGAAAAAAAAAAAAGTTCAAAGAGGGGACACGTTTCCTGTTTTTTTCCCGTCTCCATCTTTAAGCTCGACCACAGAGTCAAACGACGAGCGCTGACAGCTGAGGATTTGACGTCTGCTCCGAATGCACCTCCACCCAACTACCGCCCCCCTCTCTCACATCTCACTCCCATTCGTAACCTCCATCACCCTCTCCTCCCTCCGGGGGGCTCTTCGGCCTTCGCTCGCAAACGGAAAGAACTACAATCATTCTTTCTTTTCTTCTTTTCTTCTCTTGCTTCCAATCCCCCCCCCCCCTTATATGGATGGTGACCAATACAGATCAGACAATCAGACAAGCCACGCCGCGAGGGGGGGGGGGGGGGGGGAGCGCATCCGTGCCGGAGAGTCGCACAGGTGGACACGTGACAGGTCGTTAAGTCCTCGTCTCCGTTTTTCGAGTGGGAGGGAAGGGGAGGCGAGACCCTGCAGGGGGGGGGGGGGTAGAAGTGTAGCGGAGACGGACAGCGATCATAACAGGCCAAATGGGCATGACTAATGGTGCGATGGGCTCCAATTACAGGCCTTCCTCTGACAGCTGCCGGCTTCACCTGGAGGAGGAGAGGCGGCGGCCGGGCCGGCTGAGGACATCGTTACCGCCGCGCATACAGTTACCTGAAGGAGCCACGGCCCAACGCACACGGGGGTGTGTGGGGGTGTGGGCGGAGAAGTTGAGGAAACGTGGCGTCACAAGGCGTCTCTTTGTTTTCTCCCTTTTAATTTGGTTTGTTAAAACGAGAGGATTTATGGATGTTCTCCTGTATGTGTATGTATGTTATTTATGGACTACGCCGGAAAACACAAGAAGAGGCTTTTGCCATCTTGGGACCCGAGTGACTCTGAGAATGATGGTTATAGTCGGTTCAATAGGGAAAATGATGATTTAGGATTTACGATTCATGTTTGTATTTTTTTCTTCTTTTTTTCTTATTCCTTGCCTGATTGCTCGTATAGTTGGTTGTTATGGAGGACTCAAAATGACTTAAGTATAAATAAATAAATGCATGAATAAATATAGGAATAAATAAATAAATGCTTAAATTAATGTATAAATAAATACAAGAATGAATAAATATATGTTATAAATCAACAGAACATCATTCAATAAATATATTTGATTGTCTGGTGTAACTTGTAAAACCTTAAAATAAAATGATTGAAAAAATATAAGAAGAGAGGATTGCGTTGTTTCCCGTCCTCACCGATGTTTTAGTAGAGAGCGACGTCCAATGGGGACGCGCGTCGGCCTTTACGCTGTCGCAAATGACGATATATGCGTCGGGTTTCAGGAACCCGTCGGGCGATATACATCGCCGGATGAATTTTTTTTTTTTTCTGAGTTCTAATCCAAATATTAATTGTGCTCCCGCGCCGGTCGCCTCAATACATCTCCGAATGGAGTACGTTAAATAAAGAGTGCAGGTCCTTCTTCTTCCTCTGTGACTCCGCCTCCTGCCCCCCCCCCCCCCCCCCCCCCACACGCGCACACATTCGTCTTCGAGGACGGCGGCTTGTCCCCTGCGAGTGAGTTACTCTCTCCGCCGCTTAAAGAATATTCATTCACTTACTTCCCCGCCCCCCCCCCTCTACATGGGCCGGGGGATCAGTGATAGAGGGGGGGGGGGGGGGGGGGCTGGCAGGAGCTTTGTTTACCGTACGCGTTTCACTAAACACCCGAGCTCAGCGTTTGCGTTGATGGATTAAAGCTCGTTACGACGGCAGAAGCATTTTTCGGGGTGCGTCACGCCCCTTCAGCACGTTCATAATTTATGCCGGCGAGAGGCAGAATTGTTGAAAAGGAAAAGTGCTATTTATTACATCTTGGGAGAGGGGGAGGGGCGGAGGGGGAAGCAAAAGACAGATGACTAAACAAGAAGGTGTTTTAGTTTTTTTTCCCCCAAAATTTCTGAACCGCTTGATGCATGGGAGTTAAAACGAGAGCGTCGGGAAATGTCAGCGGTTATTTTGAGGCAGGAGTCGGCGGAGGAGCAGCCGTTAAACCTTTTGGGAGCGGCCGTGTCAATTAGACACTTGTTCTTCTGTTGTTACGAGCCGGCGGTAACCGGGGCTCCGTCGTCTGGATCGTGATGCATTTTAACGCTTTCATAGCGTGGCATTGGCGTTTAGAGGCTCCGCCCCCCTCCTCCTCCTCCTCCACCCCAGGCTCCTCCAATCAGAGGCCACTCTGAGGGGAATCTGTCTTCCCAGATGTCAGCATCTCTACTCCTGGCTCATCGTAATTCAGAACGGCGACCAATCGCCAAGAAGCCTTTGCACTATTTTCAATATGCTGTAAGGTATTCTGAAACGGGGCACTTCGCAGATGGTGGAAAACAGGCTTCCGGACGCACAATATTAAAGTTATCAACATTTAATGGCAGGAAGTGTAGAACAAACAATCAAGGCTCACGATCGTGGTCTTCCTCGGCTCCTTCGGCGTCGAGAATCCAGTGGAAAGTGAGATTTGTCTTCTTTGCGGCGTTTTGTCGCCGGGGGTCAAAACGTCATTTCCGGTCAAGTATTTTCACAATAAAATCCCTGTCTAGTATTTTCGGTATTAATGTCACCTTCACGATAAAAGTCCCTTGTTATTGTAAGTCACGTCACGGGTTTCAACCGGCTTCGTCGATCTATAATACTAACACACAGTCACTCTCATGCAACGTACATTCATTCTTGCCATTTACATTTGCATAGAGTAAACATTACCCCTATGCTTCATAATACATTAATAACGATATCAATATTCTCCTTAATATTTTCTATTATAATATCTTTCTATATGTATCAATTTAAAACATCTTTAAAACAGACCTCTGCAGATGTTATCAAAATAAACTATTACAACCTAACAATGCAATTGTAATAAGCTCTTATTACGCTCTGAACGCCCGTCTCTCCTGAGTGAAACGTGATGGCGACAGGGAGGAGGAGCGAGGGCCGAGGCCTCGGGAACGAAACGTGCTTGTTGACCTCGACGCTCCCGGCTCAGCATTCCTCACTGCAAGCCGGAACCCCTACACGCCAATTACTCAACCGATAACATCTGCGGCAACGACGTGACTCGGAGGTCCATTAGCGCGTTGAACCTGAACTAGCATTAGCCTCTGGCCCACTAAGGTTATATACATACTCAATATTGCATCTCAATAGGCTGACCTTAGCGGCGGCGGTTTAACACGCCGTCTCTCGGCGCCACGCGGAGGACCGGCCGCTCTATTATAAAGGTTGGCGGGTCACGGGGAGAGCGGATCGCTGGCTTAATATGAGAATAACGTCCGTTCGCTCGGTGCAGTCGGATCATTTATTATCCAGGGCTCAGACTTTCTTCACTGCTTGTTTTCGCTCCTCTAGATTTGCATCTGGAAGACGATGAAATAAAAATTGTGTTCGTCCTGCGAGTCGTTTTTGTTCTTCCAATGTTTTTGTTTTGACTCTTCTTCTGTCCGTGGAGTCGGTCATCGGGTCCAAAAAACTGTCTATATATATATATATATATATTTTATATATTTTATTAAATTTGACATTGCTGTATTTACATATATGTTGTATATATATATATATATATATATATATATATATATATATATATATATATATAAATAAAATAAAATAAATATATATATATATATATATATATATATATATATATTTTATTTTGTATTTTATATTTCACTTTCTATACTTAATGCACAGTCACTTTCTTTCTTTCTTATATTTATATTTTATTGTGTTTAGTTTATTGGTGCTACTGTGTCAACAAATTTCCCCTTGGGGATTAATAAAGTATATTTCTATTCTATTCTATTCTAAAACGACGGAGGGATTAACTCCCCGCGTGAAAAAGAAACTCTTTGATTTCGCCGTTTCCCTTTTTAAAAAACGAGCGAGGGAGCTCACCTCCCGTGTCGCGCAGCTCCGCGTCTGATGTAGAGGGAAGTCGACGAGTAAGTCTTCTCCTCCCTCCTCCCTCCTCCCTCCTCCCTCCTCCCAGCTCTCTGTTTTATGGGGAGTCTCCAGAACTCAATTTCCATGTCATTTAAAGTCCGGCCCAGGGAAGAGCGCTATCCTCACAGTTGTAAAACGTGCCCTCACACACCCTCGACGAACACACACACACGCACATATTTATCTTCTGGCGTTTTCACAACACATCATGGAGTCATTTACAACCAAATCAGCTCATAATGTTGACACGCTGTATTTTTAAAGAATAGAAAGGGGGGGGGGAGATGTTTTTAGGGAGAAAACAAGCATGAATACTGTTAAAAAAAAGGTAATTTTAGGCCAAATATGGCAGCAAACACTGGAGGGACCGCCCATGTTTTACAAACCGCTGGTGGAGAGCACAGCGCATCCCATAATTCCTGTGAGAACAGAGCGTAAACTCATTCCATATGGTGACACGAGTATAGAAACACAGAGCCGCGGCGTGCGCTTCGTCTCCCGTCTGCGTCGAGTGCTTTTCATGTTTAGGATATCTCGCGCGTTTGTTTTTCTACATTTTATATAACTCCCATTTTCTTTCCTCCGTTGCCACTAAATATTTGACAACCGCTTGGCGACAATGCAGAGACAATCTTTAACAGCTGTACACTGCACCTCCTCCTCTCCTCCTCTCATCCTCTCATCCTCTCATCCCCTCATCCCCTCATCCCCCAGCACCAGCACCGCATGCTAAATGCTACGCTCCGTTTATAGCGTCTTGCCTAATTAGCATTTATGAAAGTTTATATATGAACACTGGACACTGAACACATGGTTCAGAACACAGGAGGGAGATTTAAATACACGTTCGCTCCTGTACCAAGAGAGAGACGAGAAGATTTTCCAACTATATCTGGATTAAAACACAGATTATCACTTCAGTGGCTCTTAAATAGCTCTTGTTGTGGTACTTTTGTAGTTTGACTATGTTGAGGAAATGTTACTTTCTGTATTCTTGTTGTTCTTAGTTTGTACTCTAGGTTGAAATGCACTTATTGTAAGTCGCTTTGTATAAAAGCGTCTGCTAAATGACATGTGATGTAAAAGATTCACAGCTCTCAGATAGCTGGTGCAATACGCTAGTTAGCTTAGCCTAGCATTAAGACTAAATTTGGGGGCAGGGGGGGAGGACTGCTAGCCTGGCTGTGTGTTGTTTAGGATTTTAATAAAACTATAGCTACTAGCAATACTGCTCATGGCTGCCTGACAATCTACACAAAGTTCATAAATCCTTTTAAAAATACATTCAAACTATTATCTGAGCGGTTAGCTTTCATTTCTTAGCCGTTTACTTTGATGCACGAGGACGCAATTTTCTAAAGTGTATTTATTGGTTCCCGTTTAGAAGTGGGTACCGGAGGGCATCCCATAATACCGGCACCTTTAAAACTGTCAGTAATTGCTCATCTATCATTACATCTTTACATCTTCTATCGTATATATTGTTTTAGTTGTTCTTACATCTGCTTGATGTCAAATGAAAGGATTTAAAGTGTGGTGTTTGTCTTTCTTTATATTATATATGCATACTTTACATTATATATGCATACTTATCTGTTCATTCTGAAGTTCCTGTTTGAAATGTGTGGAAAATGCAGCGTATATTTAATCAAACAGCAATCCCCACCTCCCATCACAGGAGGTAACGCGCCATCTTGAGTTGAGCTTCTGGCTTTAACGGAGCAATTATATACTTTTCTAGTGCCTGTGATTAAACAGACGGCTGTTAATAGCAAGCTGGCAGAAAAAGAGCAGCGGAAAAATAATAACACGTAGGTGTAAAAGCATAATGTAGCCGCTGGCACGTTCACCCGGCCCTCGACTCGTCCCTCGCGGTGCGGCTCTGAGGCTGGAGCTGAGTCGTCTAATGGCCGTCATGTCCCTGAACACGACGGCGCTCATTGTGCGGCGCCGCCGCGACGTGGAACACGGCGTTCACGCTGGAAATAATCCGTTTGCTCATCTTTCCATTTTCCCAAATCACCTGTTCCTGCACAGAGAGTGCCGGGCAGGGCTCGCGCTCCCACAGAGTGAAGGGCGAGGTGACAGCTAGGGGGATTTTCGGGGACAATAAAAAAATATAAAACTCATACCTTCGCATATCACAAGGTTGGGAATTGAATTATGAACATTTTGGCATGCCAATTGGATGCAAATTGACATGGTATGAGATGTTGACCTTTCATGACCTTGACCTTTGACCCGATCAATCCCAAAATCAAATCAAATTGGTCCCCGGAAAATAACAAATCATCCCACCAAATGTCATGCGATTCAAGAATATTTTGACCTTATCATGACCTTGACCTTTGACCTGATCGATCCTAAAATCAAATCAAATTGACCCCGGATAATAACCAATCATCCCTTCAAATTTCATGCGATTCGGTTTAATACTTTTTGACTTATGCGAATAACACGCACGCACGCACTCATACAAATACGCGGCGGTCAAAACATTCAATGCGAAGGTAAATATAAAATAAAGCTGCAAAAGAGCGTTTTCTAAAACAGCACATGGTCCAAAAAAAATATTCTTTAAAAAAGTTGTTGTGTAAAGTCAAAGTGTAAAGCCTCTAGGGGTCAACCTAATGTGGTCATCCATGTGGGCCTGCGGTGAGCCGGAGGTGGAGACTAATAGAAGGCGGGAGTAACTTTTAAAGTGAAATAATGAGCCGCTCCATGTCCGAATATCTTTGAGGAAAAAAACGCCTTGAGGGATTTCTCATTTCATATCAGTTATCCTCATTACCAGTTTCTGACTTGTAAATAGTGTGTAACATGCAGGTCGTTCAACTGTGAGAACTGTGCACCGTAACTGTGTATAATGAGTGTGAAGTTTACCAGATGTGAACGTTTATCAGACTTGAATGTTTTACGCAAAGAAAATTGCATTCTGGGAACGATAGGATGCAGACATGTTGCAGCGTGATGCATTCAAGGAACTAAAAAGTCAGGAAAGTTTGACCTCTGCTGCTTTGATTTTGACCTTCCTTTATCTTTAAATCTGTTTCTTATGTCTTTTACGAGTTGTCTCGACTTTGTGGGAAAGTGTCACCAAATCACCGGTGTGACCCTTTTTACCGTAAAATAAATTTAAGAAAAAAAACGGGAAAATAGAGATGCGTGTGGCTGCAGTGATGGATTCTGGTAATTACTCCCAGTGACCTTGGTTATCCCCACACGCACACACAATTAATTCCCTTGAATTGAAAAGAAAACACACACAAATGGAGTTAATCTGGGGTGAGGGGGATCTCATGTGGAGAGGACCCGGGGAGAGAGGGATTGAAGAGGGGCGGAGCTTCATCTCTGCAGACGGGGGCGTGGCCTCAGAGAGAGAAGATTGGTACGGCTATGATCTCTATCCCGCAGAAGCTATGGTCTGTGTGTGTGTGTGTGTGTGTGTGTGTGTGTGTGTGTGTGTGTGTGTGTGTGTGTGTGTGTGTATTGGTGTGAGAGGGAAAACTTGATTAATGTCGTGCTGTTAGAGTCGCAGTGATAAATTATACAGTGTCAACTGTATATATATATATATATATATATATATATATATATATATATTCCACAAAGAGTGTGAGTCTGTTTATGTCACCAATACATTAGTGTGTGAGTGTGTGTGTGTGTGTGTGTGTGTGTGTGTGTGTGTGTGTGTGTGTGTGTGTGTGAGGTGAACCTCGGGAAGTTGCATGAACAAAATAATGTGATAATGATATTTCAAACATGGCAATCATTAAAAATCAAACGTGATTTGCATTTGAACACCTCTTCAAATATAGGTGAATACAAAAAGAAAAGAAAGTAAACTTAAATCTAAATTGAAATTGTGTAACTTTTAATATTAAAAAAATATGCGAGAGGTTTTTAAAAGTGGAAGTGTTTCATTGGCCGACCGTGTTCTCTACCAGCTGGCGGTTGTGTATAAAACCAACTGAAGTGCTTGAAGAAAAATAGAGAATAAAGTCTAAATATTGAACTTGACCTCTGACCTCTGTGTTTGTGGTGACAGCTCTGCTACCAGCGGCCCCTGTTCCCTCTTAGTTCGCCACAGGAGACATCCGAATGAATCTGAGGATTATTAGGACGGATCTGTTATGTTATGAGGGGAAACTATACAGGACAATAATATCTTTAAATCATCTCCCCGGAAACCTTTTGAGTGATAATTCTATTAAACGATTCTCTTCTCGTCGCCGTCTGTGTTCCGCTGCGTCGGCATCTGCCGCAAATTAGTCCGCTGGCTAATCTGCGATCAGCGCGTGATCGATTCCCGTCCACGGCGTCTGCAGCAGACGCTCCGTATCGCTCCGTATCGCTCCGTATCACTCCGTATGGCTCTGTATTATTCTGTATCGTTCCGTATCGCTCCGTATTGTTCTGTATCGCTCTGTATCGTATCGCTCCGTATCATTCCATACTGTTCTGTATCGCTCTGTATTGTTCCGTATCGTTCCGTACCGCTACGTATCGTTCCGTATCATTCTGTATCGCTCCGTATCACTCCGTATCGCTATGTATCGCTCCGTATAGTTCCGTATCGTTCGGTATCATTCCGTATCGTTCCGTATCATTCCGTATCGTTCCGTATCGTTCCGTATCGTTCCGTATCGCTCTGTATCGTTCCGTATCGTTCCGTATTGTTCCGTATTGTTCCGTACCGCTCTGTATCGTTCCGTATCGCTTTGTATCGCTTCATATCGCTCCGTATCGTTCCGTATCTCTCCGTATCGTTCCGTATCGCTCCGTATTGCTCCGTATTGTTCTGTATTGTTCCGTATCGCTCCATATCGGCTTCCGTCTAACACCCAGGCCGTCTCTGTTATTATGGCTGTGTATGTCTACCATCTAATTAATTATAGAGGCAAAGGACGCACATGCGATCCCTTTTCATAAGGTTAAATAGAGCAATTCACGAGCAGCGCGGTGTATCAATGTCCCCCCCCCCCACCCTATGACAAACGGAGCTTTTCCGTCGCGACGGCAAAGATGCATCGATAGTTCACGATCAGACAAACATTCGCCGCCCCGGCGCGATCTTATCGCTCGCGGCGCAGGAAATTAAGAGCGGCGAGAACCAGACGGAGATTCCTCATCTGTCTGTTTTATGTTCCGGCGTGTGGAGGTGAAGAAGGGAGGAATTCTCGAGGCGTTGCTTCAGAATGGCTTCTCTTTCTTCATCTTTTTTTTTTTAAAGGTGAGCGTCGAGACGGAAATGTTTACTTCCCGCAAAACTGTGTTTAAGTTGAGTTCAATCAGAGAGGCTCAGGCGGCGCGGAGACAGGCTGGACAAGGACGTGTCAGTGTTTAGATAAGCTTCATCCCTCTGAGGCCGCTACCATTATTTAGTGCATCACATTCCTTCAGCTTCTCAGTTTTCTTCCTTTTTTGGTTACTTCAGGTCAGCTCTCAAAAGTCTCCCAGCAATAAGCCTTATATGTATATATACTGTGTATATATATTTATATATATCAATATATATATGAGTATGTATATATAAGGTTTAAATATATGTATATAATAAGCCTTATTTTTTTTAAATCTCACAGCAATAAGCCTTATATAAATATATATATATATATATATATATATATATATATATATATATATATATAAAATATATATATATATATATATATATATTTATATTGTACATATAAAATGTATATGGTGATATATATAAGGCTTATATATATTACCCCAGTTATAAGCCTTTATATATATATATATATATATATATATATATATATATATATATATATATGTATAGCAAGCCTATACGTGTATATATGTGTGTATATATATATATATATGACTTATTACTGCGGTACTGTATATACACAGATATATAAATATATATATATATATATAGTAAGCCTATATATATATATATATATATATATATATATATATATATATATATATATATATATATATATATGTGGGACTATGATGCTTCAATTGCCTCAATGAGTTCACATAGAGTGTAACATCTAATCCTCCGAGCTTGTCATCATTTATTGGGGATATTCTGGCGTTTATCAAATCTAACCGCCACCGCCCATCGATCTGCGTTTGGACAACTAAATGAAAGAAACGTTCATCTCCTCAAACAGAGAAATAAATCATTTCAAGCTGATTAAATGTGCTTTCTGTGGCTGGGGGGGGGGGGGGGGGGGCAGCATCACCTCCACTCGGCTGCGTTCATTCCTTCAGGTCCAGTACAGATAGGCAATACAGAAATGAGACAATCTGACATTTCCCAATTGTTCTGCATCCGTGAGCCTCGGCGGCGAGGTCTCTCAGAATGCATATTTAATGACCTCGGTCAAATGAGGAAGGCCGCCGCCAGTGAACTGTTCAATCTGCCACCGCCGACTTCCTCATCGAGCTCTGATCGCCACGGTTAACTTTCATTAGAATTCATCTGCCGCCAATAAAACCATTAAACTCCTGCAGGGAAACTCACCTGTTTTCTCTCTCTAAACTCGGATGGAAGTCGTCAGATTAACGTTGTAGTTTTTTCTCAGTTCTGTGCGTTCACACCTTGACCTTGTGTGTTTCGCCGTGACGCGGACGCCGACACGGGGCGACCTGCGTCTGAGGAACATAGACTCGCCGGCCTCCTCCTCCGTTGGCCTTGTGCGTCTCGTGTTCTCCACTGCCGGATATGAACACCACCCGCCTGAGAGGAGGGGTGGGGGCTGCTCCTCCTTCCACTGCCGTGATGTATGACGCCTGGCGCAGAGTGGGCGTGTGTTACCTATAGACCGTATAGGAGGGATCAATACTGCAGCTGGCGGCACGTGCATCCAGAGCATAAATCTACAAGACATCGGAAGAATGGAGCAACACACACACACACACACACACACACACACAGCCATGATCAGCGCTCCCAGCCTTCTGAGAAACACGATCCAGAGGAGAGACTCCCAAGGTCGCCGGCGCCGCCTCTCTCCGGCTCCCGATGACGATGCGATACACTTCACACCGTCTGGGAGAGAGAGAGAGTTAAATGAATTTGAAGCGAGTGTGCGACATACACGGGGGGGGGTGACAACCCTAAAAAACACATCAGATAGTGAAAGAAGTCAAAGATATTGATAGCCACTGTCTGCAGAGGCTGTATGGGCTGGAGCTGCCAGAAGGAGGGGGGGGGGAGGGGGGGGGGGGCACATGTGTTTTTTTAAAAGTCTAAAGTAAACTTTGGATTTTTTTTTATGTCAACAGGGTTCAGCGAGGGGCCTCGAGGAGGAACGTCAGCCGGCCTCAAAATAAATAATGAACCCAAGGAAGAAGGCGGAAAAAGCGTCCGCTGAGGAATGTTTAGAAGAAGAAGAAGAAGAAGAAGAAGAACAAGAACAAGAAGAAGAACAAGAACAAGAACAAGAACAAGAACAAGAACAAGAACAAGAACAAGAAGAACAAGAAGAGCAAGAAGAGCAAGAAGAAGAAAAGGGGCGAAAGAAAAAGGAAAGAAGAGAAAGAAGAAAGAAGAAGAAGAAGAAAGAAGAAGAAGAAGAAGAAAGAAGAAAGAAGAAGAAGAAGAAGAAGAAGAAGAAGAAGAAGAAGAAGAAGAAGAAGAAGAAGAAGAAGAAGAAGAAGAAGAAGAAGAAGAAGAAGAAGAAGAAGAAGAAGAAGAAGAAGAAGAAGAAGAAGAAGAAGAAGAAGAAGAAGAAGAAGAAGAAGAAGAAGAAGAAGATCCCATTCCTCAACTTTAGTTGGTGTCTGACTTCCAGAGCGCACTTTTTCTTCTTTTAATTAAAACGTTCCGGCGCGGCGGCGGCATACGTCACAGGAAGGATTACGAGAATCTAACACGGGAGGAGAGAGAGAGAGAGAGAGAGGGAGAAAGGGGGAAAAGGTGCTTAGCTGTGGAATTACAGCCGGAATGAGTTTTTAATCGTGCGGTTAATGTCGGGGAGACGTGAAGCCCAGAGACGCCGCAAATTGCCTCCGTGAGGGATAAGACGCCGCGGAGCGCGCCGAGTGGACAGATTACTTTATATCTGATTGCATTTTAGCAGAGACAATAGAATCAAGTGTCTTCTCCTGGATACTTTCACCTCCCTTCCTCGCATAATTGCTGTTTGCGGCATTTAGACGCGCGCCGTGATAAAAACGGAGACCCGACTCGGCCTCCCCCCCCCCCCTCCATCTCTCTCTCTCTCTCCCCGTGCGGAACATGAAAGCCAAAAGGTCACGCCGACTCATTAGCCAACCGCTAATCCTATTTTAGTTGGTAATGCTCGCATAGTTTCACTGCGATCCAAAGGAAACTACCCCACGCTTTTCCCCGGCCCGAATTGGAGAAACCAATGTGCTCCCGGTTAATGAGATACTGGTTATCTCTACTGCCTCCCACTCTCTCTCTCTCTCCCCTCTCGCTCTCTCTCTCTCTCCCCTCTGCATTATTGTGCATCTGAGAGGAACTCTCTGTGTCATTAGTGCTCAAAGAGGGTAATGGAGCGGTGTGTGTGTTTTCTTTCAGAAGCCTGAGTGGACTTTTCGTGGTTCTGTTTTACCTATTCGCTAAACTAAATGGATTATGAAGGGTACCCCCCCCCCACACACACACACACACACACACACACACACACACACACCTCCTCGTCACTGTTTCCCGAGAAAATTCTGCATTAAAGTTTTCAATTTTAAGGATCATTTGCGGCGTAATGTCAGAGTCCATCATTCTCCGGGGGGGCACACCTTGTTGAGTCTAAACGGAGACATGATGGTGAATTCATCTTCCATATACCAAGTTTCGCCCGGGAGCGGCGAAGTCAAATGGTTTGTGTGATATTGTGGGGGGGGGGGCTTGTTTCCTTTTAATTCAAGAGCCGTGAGAGAGAGAGAGAGAGGAGGCCCGGTGATTTGAATTCCCCCCAAAAGCATTTCCTTTATATCTAGCCGGCGCGATAACATCTTTAATTCCATTTTAAATAGGTTTTATATGTCCGTCGTGAAAATATACTCCCTCGTGGGTTTAATTATTGCCGGGAGATAAAGAGGCGCTATGGGAAGAGAGCAGGGACAAAAAAAATAACAGAGAGAGAGAGAGAGAGGGGGGGAGAGGGAGAGAGGGAGTCGTTCTCTAAAGATGGAGACACAGACGATGTCGCTCGCTGTCTGACGGCGTCCTTATCGCCCGTGACATCACTTCCTGTGGCTTTCATTTTGTTGGGCGTTATCTTGTCATCGACTCGGCGCAGACAAAAGGAGCCGCGGCGTCCGCCACAAAGAGGCTTATTATGGGATGTAATCGCACAACTCTCCTGGTTCTGGGGACTCTGACACATTCACACAACATGTTACCTCACGAGGTCCTGGAGGACGACCACGGCTCAGAGGGACACGTCTTCCATCAACTGACACACACACACACACCTGTACACACACGCACACACACGCGCACACACACACACACACCTATACACACACGCACACACACACGCACACACACACACACAGGCACACACACACACAAACACACCCAAACACACACACACACACACAAACACACGCACACACACACAAACAAAAACATACACACACATACACAAACACACACAAACACACAAAAAAACACATACACACGCACACACACACAAACAAACAAACACGCATTCACACACACTAACAAACAAACACGCATACACATACACTAACACACGCACAAACACACACATACACACACACAAACACACGCACACACACACAAACAAACAAACACACATACACGCAAACACACGCACAAACACACACATACATACACACAAACACATGCACAACACACACAAACAAACACACCAACACACCGTCCACTTTCTCTCTCTCCCTCTCTCTCGTAAACTCTCTCTTTCTCTCGTCCCCTCTCTCTGTCTCCCCCCATCTCTCGCCCCATCTCTCTCTCTCTCTCGTAAACTCTCTCTTTCTCTCGTCTCCTCTCTCTGTCTCTCCCCCTCTCTCTCCCCCCTGTCTCCCCCATCTCTCTCTCTCTCCCTCTCTCTCGTTCCGTCACCTTCGGTCCAGACACTCACTCGCCGAGAAATTGCCACGTCAACCATAAAATTACCTTCAATTGAAATCCCCTTCCAGCTACTCGGAAAATCTATCCTGTCATGCACAAACGTATTTTCAGTGAAAAGAACTGAAAGCTATTTAATTATTTTTATCCTCTTCTCTTAAAAAAAAACCCCAAAAAACACACAAGGCAGCAGAACGTGCGGCGTGGTGGAACGGCTGTAATCTCTTAATCTGGCCGTCTCATACGCTCCGCGATGGCTTATTACTGAGTTATGACTTCTTCATCTTCCTGCAGGAGGCGGTCCCATCGGAGGGATCGGCCTGGAGGAGACGTGAAGCTGCGGTGACTCCTTCCTCCTCCGAGTTTTTCCTGATCCGATGTGAGGTCAAAGGTCAGGGATGTCGTATGTGTACGGATTGTAAAGCCCTCTGAGGCACATTTGTAATTTGTGATAATGTGCTATGCATATAATAAACTGACTTGAATTGAGCGTCTGAAGGTGTGAGTCCTCGCTCACTCTGAAGATGCTTTTCCTTAACTCTCAAAAGGTTACAATTACCATCGCATCTCTCCAATCCCCTCTCCGGATGGATTAAGTGCCACGTTGAAGTCAACAATACTGACGGGACCTTAATTACTGCACTTAATGAGTGATGTTTTATTAATGCCCATGTAATAAGATTGCCTTCATCTTGAGACATCAATCGTTGGCCCCCTGCTGAGCAGCTCTGGTGGACACTCACTATTCACGCCTCTCTAAAGCTATGGAGGGCTTAAGTCCATCCCAAGATTGATAATTTAAGTTATTGTAGATATTAGATCAATGATTTAATATCTGACATTGTCTGGATTGAAAAAGATGGACCAATGAGAGCCATTGCCCTTTCATCCTGCATGTCTTATATATATATATATATATATATATATATATATATATATATATATATATATATATTTTTAATTTCTTTATATATATACATATATATGTATATATATATATAGAGAGAGAGAGACATATATACAGTACATATATATATACATATATATACATATATATTATATAAATATATATATTATATGATATATATATACATATATACGTATATATATTATATAAATATATATTATTTGATATATATATAGAGACATATATACAGTACATATATATAAAAATATATATATACATATATATATATGTATATTATATAAATATATATAATATATGATATATATACATATATATACATATATGTATATATATATAGATAGGTTGTATCTGTATATACAGTATACTGTATATATCAGAATAATACAGTTTGTATCTCTGTTAGTACAATAATGGTGATGCCAAGATTTATTTTGTATTGAGCCACGAGTGTTATGTTCTGATATTCTTCACATGTCATTTAATGACATCATTAATGTGTTTTCCTTCATGTATTAATATGTAATAAATTGTTCTTCTTTGTGGACTTGTAAGGAGTGAATTAGTGAGCTCCCGGTTCACCTGATAATTTTGAAGGTGTTATTAAATCATTATTAGAGGAAAGAAGGAACAACAGAGCCGACGAGTCCAGACCTCTGCATGGCCGTGTGTGATATGAAAAGCTTTGTTGCGTTGAATGTTTCATGAAATGAAGAAAATCAATCTGCCATCGTAACACCAGCAACACATTACACATTCAATAATTAACACTTGCAAATTAAACTCCATATGCACCGCGTGTTTGTTTTGTGATACGATATTAAATATGAATAAAATATGATTCAGTGTGTTTGTGCCACATATGTTTGTCTCCTTGTTTCCTCGAAAACTGTATCTCGTTGTCTTTTTATGACAAGGCGTGTTCCGGTTTGGGGCTTTTTGGGGTAAAAAACGGGAATGTTGGAACTTCATGAGCTCATATTAATGAAGAAGGATTTCAAAGATGTGGTTTCCTTCATGATGACATCATCGCAGCGATGTGATTGGAGGACGGCGGCGTGGGCCTCCAACGCGCCGAACCGAAGTCACGTGACCATCGAGCCGCGGTGCGTTCGCTGCGCTGTGGAAATTAGATAATTAGTTCCGGATCGACACCGATGTGTCAACCGGAGGCTCCGCCGGGCCCTTTACCGGCAGAGGGGCGTTCAGGGTCTCACACCACTGTGTTTTCATTAATGGGAGGGGGGGGGGGGATGAGCGAGCAAGAAGGAGAGAGAGTGAGAGGGGACAAGAGAGAGGACGAGAGGGGAGAATACATCTCTCAATCCACCGGGGGTCTCAGAGGGGCCCGTCTGGAGAGAGAGAGAGAGAGAGAGAGAGAGAGAGGACGAGAAAGAGAGAGGGAGAGAGAGAGAGAGGACGAGAGAGAGAGAAAGAGAGAGAGAGGACGAGAGAAAGATGACAAGAGAGAGGACGAGAGAGTGGACGAGAGAGAGAGAAAGTGGACAAGAGAGAGAGAGGACGAAAGAGAGGCAGAGGGGAAGAGAGAGAGGGACGAGAGAGAGAGAGAGGGAGAGAGAGCTCTGCTGAGGTTGGTGCTCCGGTGGACTCGCTCTCTAAAGGTAAGAACCATGAAACGATGCCGGGGCCCCTCCACCTCCACCTCCCTCCACCTCTCTCTACCTCCCTCCACCTCTCTCCACCTCTCTCCACCTCTCCACCTCCCTCCACCTCTCCCCACCTCTCCCCACCTCCCTCTACCTCCCTCCACCTCCCTCTACCTCCCTCCACCCCCCTCCACCTCCCTCCACCTCTCTACCTCCCTCCACCTCCCTCCACCTCTCTCCACCTCTCCCCACCTCCCTCTACCTCCCTCCACCTCCCTCTACCTCCCTCCACCCCCCTCCACCTCCCTCCACCTCTCCTTCCATCTATCAGAGGCATGGCGCGGGTCGTAGAGATTGATCTCTCTCTTTCTGGCGGCCCGACACCCGCTGAGCTCCGGCGAGGCTTGTTTAACAAACGTCATCCTCTCGGCCAGTAAAAAAAAAAAAAAAAAAAAGCACCTTTTAGTCCCTGAAGGCATCTTACGGGGCGGCGCTCAGCGTACATAACGCCCATAACTTTCTTCTTCTTTTTTTTTTTTTAGTATAAAGCGGGATTTATAGACCCCACAGTGAGGAGACGTGGCAGGCCGCGGAGAATTAATTATCCCCAAAACAATTTGATATATCTGATTATTAATTCCGGGACACGAGCTCGCTTAGAGCAGAGAGCGCTGGTAAAGGTTGGATTTATCACGTTGACATTCTGTCTCTCTCTCTCTCTCTCTCTCTCTCTCAAACTCTGCCCTACAGTCCCCCCCCCCCCCCCGCCCACGCTGCAAACACGTGGCAGAACACAAATATGCCCTTTTCATCCGTCTCGCGTCCTTCTTCTTCGACGAGAACGCTACCAATGTTTTTAGTGAGAGATTACGGCGGATGTTGACGAGCGCTCTCTCTCTCTCTCTCTCTACCGGTGTGGCACGCGAATGAAAGGTCAGGCCCTTCAACACCTCCCCCCCCCCCCCCCCCCCCCCCCCCAAACATCAGAGACAGAGTCTGGTCCGGCCGTACCGACGAACAACAGAGATGCGAGGAAGAGGGAGAATTCCAGTAGATGCATCAATCTGAGAGCGTTTAGAGAAGGTTAGGAGTCTCGGGTAGTTCAGCGGGCGCTCCTCGTAGAACTCGTGAGGTCACAGTGAACGACACACGCCGAGAAAAAATGGTTCTTCAAAGGCTTTGTGGTTCTACGGAGATCCGTTCTCTGACATTTGAAGAACTATTTAATGAAATGGTTCTTTAACGATCTCTGGTTTGAAAGGTTGTTTTTGGAACCATAAATGGTGCCTTAAAAACAATGTTTTGAAGGTTTTTTGAGACACATTTATAGGTTCTTTAAAGTACTATTTCATGAAATGGTTCTTTAAAGAACCCTGATTTGATTGTTTTTGTGGAACCATAAATGGTGCCTTGAAGACCCATTTTTTGAAGGTTTTCTGAGACACGTTTATAGGTTCTTTGAAGATATCTTTAAGGAAGTGGTTCTCTAAAAAACCCTGTTTTTAAGTGTCTTTGTGAAACCATAAATGGTGCCTTGAAGAACCATTTGTTGAAGGTTCTTTGAGACACCTTTATCGGTTCTTTAAAGGACTATTTAATGAAATGGTTCTTTAAAGAACCCTGATTTGATTGTTTTTGGAACCATAAATGGTGCCTTAAAAACAATGTTTTGAAGGTTTTTTGAGACACATTTATAGGTTCTTTAAAGTACTATTTCATGAAATGGTTCTTTAAAGAACCCTGATTTGATTGTTTTTGTGGAACCATAAATGGTGCCTTGAAGACCCATTTTTTGAAGGTTTTCTGAGACACGTTTATAGGTTCTTTGAAGATATCTTTAAGGAAGTGGTTCTCTAAAAAACCCTGTTTTTAAGTGTCTTTGTGAAACCATAAATGGTGCCTTGAAGAACCATTTGTTGAAGGTTCTTTGAGACACCTTTATCGGTTCTTTAAAGGACTATTTAATGAAATGGTTCTTTAAAGAACCCTGATTTGAATTTTTTTTGTGGAACCATAAATGGTGCCTTGAAGACCCATTTTTTGAAGGTTTTCTGAGACACGTTTATAGGTTCTTTGAAGATATCTTTAAGGAAGTGGTTCTCTAAAAAACCCTGTTTTTAAGTGTCTTTGTGAAACCATAAATGGTGCCTTGAAGAACCATTTGTTGAAGGTTCTTTGAGACACCTTTATCGGTTCTTTAAAGGACTATTTCATGAAATGGTTCTTTAAAGAACCCTGATTTGAATTTTTTTTGTGGAACCATAAATGGTGCCTTGAAGACCCATTTTTTGAAGGTTCTTTGAGACACATTTATAGGGTTAGGGTTAGGGTAAGGAAGTGGTTCTCTAAAGAACCCTGTTTTTTAAGTTTCTTTGTGGAACCATAAATGGTGCCTTAAAGCCCCACTATGTAACTTTTCCACCTTAAAATAACAGCTTGAAAAAAATGGTGCCGCTACAATGACTTTTAATATGTTGATTTGCTCCTCCGCCATCGGGGGTCCGTGGCCAGAAAACTGCTGAATGTAAGATGTTGGGACCGACCCGGTACTTCCGGAAGTACGTCAACTTGCTGTCTGGTAGTGATTACGCAACGTCTTATAGTGCCAGTCCACGCTCGCAGGTGACTTTTTATTTGCTCCGCTACGCGACTCGTAGAGACGGAGTGACATGCCGCGGCTGAACGGCTCGCTGCGGCTGCGGAGTAGCATAAATAAAATAAAAATAGATAAAGCTGCGGCACTGCTGGTAGCGCGCATTGATCAGGTGTGATTCACGAGCCGGAAGAGCCATATATGGCTCGAGAGCCAGACGTTAAATACCTGAAGGGGGCGCTACAGGGGAAAAGTTACATAGTGTCGCTTTAAAGAACAATATGTTTAAGGTTTAAGGTCTTTTAATCTTCAATATCCTCCAACCAAATTGACCTCGTTCCCTTTCCCCTGTAACACCTGCGCTGCATTTCATTACAATAGAGTGACAACAGAACCTCTGTCATGGCTTCCTCACGCCGCCACGCCGTCCTTTTTGCATTTTCAAATCACAAATCTTAAACCGTCTTTTAGTGCGTGATTGTGTTTGCTTTACGTTCTTATTCTTTTCATCTACTTTTTTAGTATACATGTAGTTATTCATCTTGTATTGCTTCTAGGATAGACCTTCCTCACCTCTCTGAGCGCCCGGGGTCACTTCTTTCCCGGCGTTATACGTCGGCGAGGCCAGAGCGTCGACGCGGCGACGCGACAGGCGACCTTGAGAGTTGATTTCCTGCCTGCTCCGAGGATATCATCAAACCAGCCAAACACACACACACACACACACACACAGTGGTCATTTCCCCAAGCTCCGAGTTTCATTACGCCTCGGCTTCCTCCGTTCTATTTCTGTGTGAGCGCATGTGTGTGTGTGTGTGTGTGTGTGTGTGTGTGTGTGTGTGTGTGTGTGTGTGTGTGTGTCTGTGTGTGTGCCCTTGATGTGATGAGAAATGTGTTATTTCTACACAGGACGTGGAGCGCGCCGCCCTCTCTCACACCTCACCGTCGTGGCTTCACATCCCACCTCATCAGACATTTCTCTGGCGTCCCTTTTTTTGGGGGATTTTTTTTCTTTGTTCACGTGTATAAACTGCACACGAGCGCGCTAAGAGCAGCCGCCATTACTCCCTCGCGCTCTCAGAGCGCCGCATCCGACCCATTACAGCGGGCCGGTGGGAGGACCGGGGCCGGGAGATAATCATCGCCGCACGGGAGATTCTAGAAAAAGAAAATGAGCGTTTCTTTGAGGCAGCGGAGGCAGCGATTAAGGCGCGCTGAACGAGCGTGTCCCGTGCATCCTCTTGTGTGTGTGTGTGTGTGTGTGTGTGTGTGTGTGTGTTATGTGTGTGTGATCGGGCGTGATGGGCCCGATATCTTCCTTCTCCTCCAGTATGCAAAGCGCTCTGCTCAATTAATCCGGAGCCTCCGAATGACCCTCGAAGGTGACTCAGACTCAGAGAAGTGCAATTTAGGAAAGATGGGGAGGGGGGGGGGGGAGGGGGGGGGGCAATTAGTCATCAAGCTTTTTTTTTTTTTTTTGCTTTTTTTTGCCCGAGGGCCCGTCCCACCGGATCGGCCCGTTGGCGACTTCATTAGCGAGGCTTTCTAAAATTAAATTAAATAAAAAAAGTGGAAAATGGCCGTCTGGATCGGCACCGCGCTACAAGTGTCCGTCCTGAGGTGTTGCGCAATGACAGCCGAGGGACCGGGAGGCGGGGGGGGGGGGGGGGAGCCAAAAAAACGATGATGGCGACGACGTTGACGATGATGATGATGGTGATGATGATGATGATGATGATGCATCCGCCGACGGAGGGTCTCACTCCGTCTCTCCGATGCCTCTCCGCTCGTCTCTAATTGCTCCCCCATTGTTCCTTCCCGAGCAAATTGTTAATGAGAGTTTTTGCTGCCACGCGGACATCGGGGGGTTCGGTGAGGTGTGTGTGTGTGTGTGTGTGTGTGTGGGGGGGGGCAGTCACTTGTTGTCGGGCCAGCGTCAGAGCCCTGTGAGTAATGGGTGTGACTAATGCCGCTTGGCAGCCCTCCACTCCGGTCCCCTCCCCGCCATCTGTCCTCCCGGGGTGCTCTCAGCAGGTCTCAGTAATCACAAAAACACACACACACATACACACACACACACATACACACACGGACACACACGGACACACAGGATTCCAGACATTTGACATTCCTCCAAAGATTTTAGAAAAATATGTTATTTCCAAATCGAGGTTTCACACACACACACACACACAGACAGACACACACACACACACACACACACACTCATGCATCACGTGAGTCACCTTCACAAGTTTTGGGTGTGTGCGTGTTTACGAATGCAGAATGCCAACTTAGACCATTTTAAAAATTAACACAAACGATAACTACAAATTCGGCTCTGACGGAAAAAAGCGGCGACACAATTTACACTACACACATACACACACTTTGCATTTTGCACACTGTCTATATACTGTATATATATTTTATTTTATTTTACATTGCTGTATTTACATATATGTTGTGTATATATATATACATATATTTTTTATTTTATTTTGTATTTTATATTTCACTTTGTGTACTTAATGCACAGTCACTTTCTTTCTTTCATATATTTATATTTTATTGTGTTCAGTTTATTGGTGCTACTGTGTCAACAAATTTCCCCTTGGGGATTAATAAAGTATATTTCTATTCTATTCTATTCTAACCCAAAATATTTTGTCCGTTTTCTCGCTCAGCCGCTTCCCGTTCGGCGTTGAGTGTTTTGTTTTAGTTTTTTTTTTTGTCGGTTATATACAAAAAGCAAGATTTTTTTACAACAAAAGAAGAAAGCTGGCTAACCGAAAGGGTCAAGGCTGAAGCTATCAAGCTTATAAGAGCCCAAACCTATGATTTCACATGGAAACTTAATTCAGAGAATCATATACTGTACATATACGTATATATATATATATATATATATATATACACACACAAACATATATACACATATACATACACATACATACACATTCACAAACCCATATACATCCACACACACACACACACATAAATCCACACACATACATATTTACATAAAACAATAATCAAAACAACAAAAAACTTGTCCCCATTAACCGTTACTTATGATGCTTCATTAATTGATGATACCTTTGTATTTCTCCAGAGTCTTGTCTTTAAATTTTTTTTTAAATATCAACAGATTTTTACTTTCCTTAATGTCATCAGTTAAAATATTCCACTGTTTCACCCCACAGTGTGTCCAGGGTGTCGGCGCTGGCTGTAGATAGAAGGGAGAAGCAGCTTGAATCTCATCACCGGGGCCCCTGGACCCTTTAACACGACCCCCCCCCCCCCGGAGCCTATAGCAGATCAATCCGAGTGGGCTTCAAATTGGCGCCCAATGAAGTGAGAATTGATCCGCCGTGTTCTGCTCCTCCGAGGCGGTTTGGACTGTAATCTCCAGAAGCTCCGATGGACTCCCGTCGCCTGTTTAGTTTCCCACGCGGGTCATTTTATAATTGGAAAAAAAAAGCAAAGCGTCCTCGGATAACAACATATCTGACTCCCCGGGGACTCCGGAGGGGGAACACTGGACTGGTTATTCCTTTTATGTTTCCACTCGCAGATTTCAGAGGACACCTGAGGCCCTTAGAGGGGAATCAGGAAGCCAGATCGGTGAGTCCAAGGAGTGTTTAATGTCACGGAGGCGGCTCTCCAACAGGCACAGATTGGAGTGGCAATAAAAAAACAACCTATAGGCTCAAGAGGTTCAGGGTCTGAACGGATCTGTGGACGATGTCTCTGATCTCTGGGATGCTGCATCGGTGCCGTGTGCAAAGCATCTGGTCCGAGGCTCCGGTCCAGCAGCTGCAGCGTGGACTCTGAGGCCGGCGCCGCTGTCTCGCGTCGTCACGGGAATAGTGACACAAACTTATTCATCCCAAAGTCTCTTTTTCAAAGGTGACCTGGACGAGTCGGGCGTCAACATGAGAAACAAACACAGAGTTACAAACAGAAAACACACGCAGGACGGGACGAGTTGGACGTGTTCGGTCCGCCACGCCTGTCGACTCCGGGGCCTCCGGGGGGGCGTGGCTTAAGAACATGACGTCGCAGCTCGGTGGGGAGGTGGCGTGCCGTTGGTCGGGTAGCTCGGTGTGGCGCTGGACGTCAGAGCGACGGCGGGCGCTTCGGACATTTGATTTGAGTTTGCTTGTTCCAAACCAGAACTGTGCGTCGTCACGGGGATCGGTGGTAAGTTAGTAAGTAAAGTTTATTTATTTTGCACTTGTCACAGAATGCAGAACATTTTAAAGAACTATGTTTTTTTAAGATTCTTTGAGACACCTTTATAGCTTCTTTAAAGAACTATTTAAGTAAAACCCTGGTCTGAATGCTTCTTTAAGGCACCAAAAAAGGTGCCTTAAAGAAGCATTTCTTTAAGGTTCTTTAAGACACCTCTATAGGTTATTTAAATAACTATTTAAGTAAATGTTTTTTTAAATGGTTAAAAAGGTTCTTTGTGGAACCGGAAATGAGGCCTTAAGGAACCATTTTGTAAGGTTCTTTGAGTCACCTGTGTAGGTTCTTTGAAGAACTTTTTAAGTAAATGGTTCTTTAAAGAACTCTGGTTTGAATGCCATTTCTGGTGCCTTAAAGAACCCTTTTTTAAGGTTCTTTGAGTCACCTTTATAGGTTCTTAGAAGACATCTTTAAGGAAATAGTTATTTAAAGAAACCTGGTTTGAAACCATAAGGAACAATTTTTTAAGGTTCTTTGAGTCACCTTTGTAGGTTTGTAGATATTTTGAAGGAAATGGTTTCTGAAAGAAAGTTTGAAAGGTTCTTGAGGAACCATAAATGATACCTTAAAAACAGTTAATTGATACATCTTCATAGGTTCTTTAAATAACTATTTAAGGACATAGTTCTCTAAAGAACCCTGTTTTGAAAGACTCTTTGCGGAACCATAAATGGTTCTTTCTATGGCATCACTCTGAAGAACCGTTTCGGTTCCAGATGGCAGCTTCATGTCTCTGCGTGTGAAAGGTGGAGGCGCTCCTTGTTCTTGAGGTTCCACTGGGAGGGTTCTCCCCTCCCTGGCCCTCACATCACGTCACGCTCAGCTGCTCTGGGCACATTTCTAGACGGATTTAAAAAGCCTGATAACCTGAATTGTTCTAGTAAAAGTGGTGAACTGATAATTTCATTGTACATTATTCCGTGTAAAAGAGGTTCATTATTTAAATCAGAATGGACATCAGCTGAGTGCAGGTTGACTCTATGACTGTTTCAATAGGGCATCGATGTGAGGTAGAGAGACCTTAACTCAATGCAGTCAACGACCTGTGGCGTCCTCCCATGATGCATTGCTACCAGCAAGATGAACACGAGAAGAAAAACAGAGCAGCTGAAACACAAAGGAGGAAACGGCATTCAGACGGGGCTTATGTTGACGGCCTTTGAGGGAGCTGTCATCTGGAACGTTCTCCTCGGTTCTCACCGAGCGCCTCGCACAAAGGGACTCGCTGTTCGGCGTTCTGCACCTCCGAGAGCCGAACGCCACGAGGCTCCGCCCGCCGGGCGGCGGGAGAAAAAGGGGATTTGCTACGGTTGTGTTCAGGGTCACTCCGTTGGGCCCGTAATCTCATTTGGAAGTGAATGAAATAAACATATCCGTCAGGGATTGGACACGGTTAATTCTGAAGGGTGCAAATTGATTTCCTGTCGAGGAGTCTGGAGAGAGAGAGAGACAGAGAGAGGGAGGTAGAGAGAGAGAGAGAGAGCTGCATGTTGTGTGTGACGACACTTCACTAGGAAAACCTCCAACAGGGATTTGTCTTCAACAGGAAGCTTCCCTGGACGAGGGGGACGGCGGAGTTATTGTTCTGGCATGGATGAATGCTCTCTCTCTCTCCCTCTCTCCCTCCCTCCCTCCATTGCTCTCCCTCCCTCCCTTCATTTCTCTCTGTCCATCTCTCTCACCCTCTCTCTTTCCCTCTTCTCTCTCTCACTCCCTCCATCTTTCTCTCTTATACTACCTCCATCTCTCTATCTCCTTCTCTCCCTCCATCTCACTCTCCCTCCCTCCATCTCTCTCTCCCTCTCTCTTTCACTCCCTCCATCTTTCTCTCTCACTACCTCCATCTCTCTATCTCCTCTCTCACTCTCTCTATCTCTCTCCCTCATCTGTCTCTCTCCCTCCATCTCTCTCCGTCCATCTATCTCCCTCTCTCTCCCTCCATCTCTCTCTCACTACCTCCATCTCTCTATCGCCCTCTCTCCCTCCATCCATGTCTCTCCCTCTCTCTCTCACTCTCTCTATCTCTCTCCCTCATCTGTCACTCTACCTCCATCTCTCTCCGTCTATCTATCTCCCTCTCTCTCCCTCTCTCTCACTCCCTTTCTCTCTCTTTCTCTTTCTCTCTCTCTCTCTCTCTCTCTCTCTCTCTCTCGCTCTGCATCAACTTAATAAGTTGAAAGACTCCGTTTGAAATTCTTCGTTACATTTTGAATTATTGACGCAGCATTTTTATTTTACTGCTTCTCTCGTCTCGGCCTCGCATTAATACCCAGAATACCTTGTTTCTCTTCTTGGAGGACGTTTGCTGTTGTTGTTGTTGTTGTTGTTGTTGTTGTTTTAATAGTTCCGAGTATACCCTGTGTGCAGCTGAATTTGGACAAATCGATGTGTGACCAAATAAAGAATGACTGTGTGATGTGTAGCATTGATATCAACTTTGTGAGATGTTTGAAAAATGGACGGCTCCTTTAATCCCCCCCCCCCCCCCCCCACACACACACACACACATACACACACACCCCGCCCCCCCTCGATGCAGCGGCGACCGATCTGTTCGCTGCGTTTCAAAAACTCGTCGCCGTTTACTGAGCCGGGAGAAGAGAGGCTGCCATGGAAACCGCTCCAGGGGAAACACTCGAGACGCCTCGGCCGCTTCGCGTCTTCCCTTTGTGAAGAAGACGTGTGGAGGATGAGCGGCGAGAGGCGAGAGGCGAGCTGCAGGTCTGCTCTTCATCACAAGACGTAATGCTGGAAGTTAGCAGGTAGTAAAAAGACGATTAGGAAGAGATGGCATGGGGCCTTAAAGAACTATTTTTAAGGTTCTTTGAGACACATTTAGAGGTTATTTAAAGAACTTTTGAAGGAAATGGTTTCTGAAAGAACCCTGGTTTGAAAGGTTTTTGAGGAACCATAAATTATACCTTAAAAAAAGTTAATTGAGACATCTTTATAGGTTCTTTAAATAACTATTTAAGGACATGGTCCTCTGGTTTGAAAGATTTTTGAGGAACCATAAATGATATCTTAATTTTTTTTAATTGAGACATCTTTATAGGTTCTTTAAATATCTATTTAAGGACATAGTTCTCCAAGAAACCCTGGTTTGAAATGTTTTTGAGGAACCAGAAATGATAGCTTTAAAAAGTTAATTGAGACATCTTTATAGGTACTTTAAATAACTATTTAAGCACATGGTCCTCTAAAGAACCCTGGTTTGAAAGGGTTTTTGAGGAACCATAAATGATACCTTAAAAAAGTTAATTGAGACATTTTTATAGGTTCTTTAAATAACTGACATGATTCTCTAAAGAACCCTGGTTTGAAAGGGTTTTTGAGGAACCATAAATGGTTCTTCTTTGGCATCACTCTGAAGAACCATTTTCGATTCCAGGGCAGGAACCGAGAGGAGAGGAGACGGAGTTACTGTACGGGGATCGTAGTCAAATACAATTCGGCTACAGCACACAATTAAACGCAATTAACCTTTGACCCCGCCGAAAAATACACCACAGCCATACGCTGCCTGAGACTCTCTGGTGTAACGGCGTGTAACCTTACAGGACCTTGACTTGCAGCGCTCTGAGTTTTAAATGGAGTCAGCTCAGCCCGTCATACATCATTCATACCCTCGGCGTGCTTCCCTGGATGCCCCTGTGGTCTCAGCACCACCACAGTGCTCAACTGTGTGTGTGTGTGTGGGGGGGGGGGGGGGGGCTCCGGCCACGGGGCTGCTGCTGGTGATAAGAAAGATGGCGGGGCCGGACCCTGACGAGTGGCATCTTCCTACCATCGCTTCTCCCATTTCATTTCCCCGCTTTAAAGAGGAGACATCAGGACGCACTGGCCTCAGGCTGCTGCCATGATTCTCTCTCTCTCTCTCTCTCTCTCTCTCTCTCTCTTTCTCCCTCTCTCTCTCTCTCTCTCTCTCTCTCTCTCTCTCTCTCTCTCTCTCTGAACATTAAACACACTGCATCTCTTCTAAAGACGAGGTAATGGCTGCTCGGGAATCTACAGGTTTTTTTTTATGAACAAACATAACCTGCTCCTCTTTCATCACTCAAATACTCCCAACACCCACATGATGAAAAAATCAATAAAGTCGACCACAAAACCAGATATTTTCTCTCTAAAATATTCTGCGTTTGAATCAGATTCCACCACATTAGAAGTTTTGACACATATATAAATATATATACATATATATATAATATATATATGTATATATAATATATATTGTATATATATATTTATATAATATATATTGTGTATGTATATATATATATATATTGTATATATATATATATATTTATATATATATATTTATTTTATATATATACATATATATATAATATATATATTTATATTTATATATATAATATATATTGTATATATATATAATATATATATTGTGTATGTATTTATATATATATATTGTATATATATATTTATATATATATATTTATTTTATATATATACATATATATATTTGTAATGTGCTGCACGTTGTACCTTAACTTCAGTACCTACGAGAAAATGACAAATGTATACAAACATGTAATAAATGAGATCATCACTGGTTGTGTAATTCCACTTTAGATTAGATTTTTGATTGCTGGATCACATGGAAGCAATTCAATCCAAAAATCCAATTACATTATCCTTATAACTAAATATTTCCAGATGAGGCCCCAAATGGAGCTATTTTTTAATCATATCGCATTACGGCCAAAGCCGTTCAGGCAGCTTGACCGTTCACATTTCACATTTCACATTTAACAAGATTCTGCAATTCTGGTGTTCCCTTTTTCTTTTTCTTTTGCATTGGTTGTCCATGTGTCACACAGAGACATACACATACATATATATACATATAAACATATATATACACGCATATATACACACACATACATACACACACATATGTATATACACACGTACACATACATATATATATATATATATATACATATAAACATATACATACATACACGCATATACTGTACACACACGCATATACTGTACACACATATACTACACACACATACATACACACACATACATATATACACACACATACACATGCATATATATATATATATATATATATATACACATACATACACGCGTATATAAACACACACATACATACACATATATACACATACACACATACTATACATACCCCCCATAAAAATAAAAATAAAAGAGAACAACAAAAAAGAAAACAAAAAGCAACCCCGGCACCCCCTTCATTAATATGTAATGTGTAACTTGTATAAACTTCTAATGAAATGATTGAAAGAAAGAGACCAAGAAGTTAAAAAAGGAAAGAAAACGACATGGAAAACCAAGTGGACCCGTCCTCTATCCGCCCGGAACAAAACAAGCAGACGGGAGAAAGTTAGCAACGAGCAAGTGGACACGACGGAGCGTTTAGCCACTAAAAGAGCCGCATATTTCCCCCGGGAGTCGGCGGGGAGCGTGCGAAACAGTTAAAGGGGGGAGAGTGAAAACCGGAGAGGCCAGACTCACCAATGAAAGCTCAGATCCCAAACTGTATTTGCTGAATGTGTAAATAAACTTGCGAAAGTGATAATGTGAACACTTTGAAACCTGCTTCCGCTGCCCCGAGGTGGACGGAAAAGGATCCCCGAATGCAGGTTTAAAGGCAGCGTCGGGTGGTTATTTCAGTAGTTCGTGAGACATTTAACTATTTATACGTTGTAATTAGAGTGTAATTACCCCATCAGGACCAAAAGATCCAGAGAAACTTCCCTAAATTCACCCGGTCGCCATGTGCTCCGCGCCACCTCCACGCGTTAATGAAGGCAGCCAGCTGCTCGACCATATGCGACGCCCCCCCCCCCCCCCCCCCCAAAAAAAAAAAAAAGAAACGGAGACCGAGCTGAACCAGACGGCTTGAGTTGTGAAGTGAAGCCGTATCAAGTGTCTGGTCCACTCCGTCCTCTCCTGCATCACACGTCTAATATTCGTCATGCACTTTGCGAGCCATCCATCAGACGCCTCTCTTGAAAATAGTCCGCTTGTTTTTCACCCGTTTGAACTCTTCTAAGTGCTTCATTTGTCTTTTTGATGCCGCCGAGCTCCCCACGTGTTACATAATGCATGCGTTGGTGGAGCGTATGTAGCGCGAGGAGTTTGTTTTGATCTCGGGTTTTCTTTTTTATTCAAAGCGAGGGGATATCGGTGCCCCCTTCTCATTCCCCTGAAAACCACAAAGTCCCTCTCGCGCTCCCCCTCGCACCTTCCCGAGGATCGAGTGGCGTCGGTGAAAGCTTTTAGATGAAGGACAAAGGAGGGGGGGAGTAAATGCAGCTAATGTACATTCACGCGTGCTTGAACGGGTGGCTCTTATATACGATGGGGAATAATTTGAGAAGAAGAAGAAAAAAAGAAGTCAGCCCCTCAAGGTCATTGTTTCTAGAAGAAGAAGAAAACAACGGTATTCCGGGCCGTGAGCTGGAGCATCTTCTTCTGATTCTACTTTGGCTTTGATAATTTTTCGATACTTTTTCCCACTTTGCGATGCAGCGCGAATGATCGCTCGGCCCAATTAATTCCCGATGACCATAACGACCTGCGCGGCGGAGCGGGCTGACGTATCGTGTTGAGAACAGTCGTTTCTTAATGACTTCGTAGGGGCTTCTTTTTTCTGCTTCTTCTTTGTTTGCCACGAGGGAACCGGCTGACAGCAGAGCTCTCTTCATTGTTTTTAACCCTTTTATTCCTTCTTTTATCCGGTATCTGAACGCTATAGGGGGGAAGTCAGCCTGAGCTGAAACTGCAGAACAGACGTGTGCGTAATCATCAGAGGCTTTCCTCGTGTATCGGTCGCTTCCCTCTGTTAATTGCTGATACACAAAACTGAATCAAACAGAATTCACGAGAAGCACACACACCAAAATATATATATATTTATATTTATATAAATATATATAAAAAAATATATGTATATATATATATTTTTTTAAATATATATATTTATATATATATAAATATATACACACATCCATACACGTGTATACTGTATACACACACATACATACACATATATACACATACACACATACATACCCCCCCAAAAAATATATATATTTATATTTATATATATATATATATATATATATATATATATAAAATTATATATATATATATATATATATATATATATATGTCCGCAGGCGTCAGAATAAAAGAACCTCTGCTCCCTGTGAACAAACTCTCTTTCCTTTTTCTCTCCCTCTGCTAATAAGTGTGATCAGAGCTGAATGGCCCAACAGCCTGACCCTCATTATAACCAAAAGTAATAAGGATAAGACACCAGTGAACCAGGCCTCATTAGGCCAATAGCCGGAAAACTCGTGGAGGGTCATCACCCGAGACATCTCGCGCAACTCTTCTTGCTCTCCCGATGTCTCGCAGCTTTTTTCCCGGAAGCCATTGTTCTCTCCGTCCGACGGCTTCTGAATCAAACGGTGTAGGAGCTACTCTGAAGTCGTGCGCTATCCTCACCGCTCGTCGCCGCCATCACGCTATTTTCTCGGACGCCGCGATGATAAATAAAGGCGCGGCGCATTGCTGATGTGTTGTTCTAGTTCCTGTCGTGCACCGCTCACCGCAAAAGCCCCCCCCCCGACGCATTGATTTGCACCCCGTCCTGCGCCCGAGCGACGACAAGCTGACACGCCTGTCTATTAGGGAGGTGAGAGGTTCTCTGCCTCGCCGTAATACATTCAATAAGCCGTAGCATACCCCCCCCCCCCTTCCCCCGGTCCAATCACTACCAATCACTTTCAATTCTGACCATGTCTGCACACAAATATTATCCTATTGATTCCATCTGAATATATGTCTGCAGGACAAAGACGAAGAGTGCACTCCCGGTAAAAAAAAGGAATTATGTTTATTCGTGCACCCTCAGCAGGCAACAAATTCACAACAATCAGCTTTAGAGGAAGAAGTTTTGCTAATATTTAAATGATTTTCTTTTTTTTTCCTTCCATAAAACAATCATTCTCCTCAAGCACTCGCTACTCCAGTAAACGCGGTGGTGTGCAGAAATGCGGGCGCCCCTTTAATCAAAATGCCTTTCACAATGAATATCAAAGTGAACACGAGCTAAACGCTCACAAAAAGTTAAACGGGACTCTTTTTACAGTTGAAGAATGGAAAAATAATAAATGAATTGGATAAAGGAAACAGGGATTGTGCAAAGGTTTGTCCTTTTTTTACAATCCAGGCCTTTTCGGACCAACCGTAGGGTCTCTCTGGACCCGCCCACTGGGGA
This sequence comes from Liparis tanakae, assembly GCA_036178185.1. Classification (NCBI taxonomy): domain Eukaryota; kingdom Metazoa; phylum Chordata; class Actinopteri; order Perciformes; family Liparidae; genus Liparis; species Liparis tanakae. The sequence goes on along the minus strand of CM070109.1, from coordinate 21,750,950 downwards.
GAGCCCCGTGATTTGCACCACTAATGGCTGATGATGTCGTTTGCTACGTTGCAATGACTGTTTTTTTGTAATATAAGAAGATATACAGCAATTCATAGTCATGGACTTCACTGTTGGTCAACTTGGACGTGTTGTATTTGTGGCTTTAAGCCTGGGTGATAGGTCAGTGGTTAGCCGATCGCTCATTCAATCAGGGGGTTGGTGGTCCAATCCCCGCCCTAGTTGATGTGTCCTTGAGCAAGACACTTCAACCTGAGATTCTCCTATAGCTGTGTGTACAGTGTATGAATGTAACATGATTGTAAGTCGCTTTGGCTAAAAGCGTCAGCTGAGTGCGTCGTGGTAGAGTAGCGCCTCCTCCACCAATGGGTGACCCTCATTTGTATTTAGAGTCCACCAATCACAGCGCACAGGAGGTCAAACATATATTTCGGCATTCTCAGAGCGTCGCTAGTTGTTTCTGTGTGGACACAAATCTCTTTTTTGAGGGGTTTTCAATGAAAAACATCCAAAGATGCTCAACTGCAGCTTGTAAACGCTTCCTGCAGCCACTGGAGAGTCTTTCGATTCCTGCTTCTGGAACTTTCCCCCGTTTTTCCTGGCAGAACACCAAATAAAACCTTCCCCGGTATCTTTGTCATCCACCTTTATGGTCAATGTTGAGGTACGCTTTACATCGTGTCCTCGCTGATATCTTTACCTCTCTCTAACGTCAATGGATTGACCTTTTGGAGACTTTAGGCCTTCTTGGAATGCATTCTGTCTTTTCGCGTGCAAACATCCCCCCCGCCCCCCAAACTGTTATTTTTTTACTCCAGAAAATAATGTTTTACAGACGTCACAAAGGTCATTTCTGTTAACTGAAGTGCGGAGCAAATTGTTCTAACGGGTTTTTCTTTTGCAGGTCGTAGAAAGGCTTCTTTTTTTTCCTCCTTTCAACTCTGCCGTCGAGGTCTTTGTTGTTTAAAGCACTTCTGTGCTGTACAACTAGAACAACTACAGCTGTGTCTGGCTTCTCTTTGGCTGTGATGTGCGGTTTCCCTTTGATGTTTCCTCACCGGGTCTTTGGGGTCATTCAATCTGACAATCTGACATTCTGACAGTCTTGTTGGTCCCTTCACTTCGAGTGGTCCGGTTACATTCCCCCTCTTGTCTGATCGTGTTTCTGACGGTGGAAATGGGTTTGAAAAACTGTCGCCTTCCTTCCTTGTTGGTGGAAGTGAACAATCTCAATTCAATTCAGTTTATTTTGTATGGCCCATTATCACAAATTGCGAATTTGCCTCAGAATGCTTTATAATCTGTACACATACGACATCCCTGACCTTTGACCTCACATCAGGAAAACTCACAAAAAAAAGGGAAGAAACCTTCAGGAGAGAACAGAGGAGATGAATAGATGTCGTGTGTACAGAAGGAAAGAAAAACATGTATATATATATATGTAAAGTACGTTTTATAATTTAAATACATGTCAAACTAGAGTGAAGGATATATATGCGACTAACGATTATCCTCATTGATCCGACTCGGCTTTTTTTCCGCTATTCTATTGATCATTTGGTGTAGAATACATTAGAAAACAATGAGAATGAACATCATTTCCTTTGACCCAAGGTAATGTCATTAAACGTCTTCTTTAGTCAATCTACAACCCAAAATACTTTTACTATCGCGAGTATCCTCACATTTCAGAAGCTGAAACAGATGTAAATGATCAATTAACAATCTAAATGGCTCCAGATTAATGTTTTGCTTATTTGACTAATCCCTGCAACATTAAGCTGGGCAGGAAAAGTACGAGGGGAGCTCGTGAAAATATATGAATATCTAAAGTTGTGGCAATGTTTCATCGAATTGATCGTAATGAAAGGAAAGAGCATCTTCTTTTTCACAAGAATCTATAACAGTTTAATTTGTAACAAATAGAATTTGGCCTGCCGCGGGGCCGTATTGATCGAGACGTAGCTTCAGATTTAAGAATGTGATCACACAGAAAGCTGAAGCTCTGGTCCAAGGAGGTGAAGCGGAGGCGGGTCACGGTTACTTCTGCTTTTAACCAATTAAGTCCAGGTTGTCAAATGGCCAATTAGACATTCATGAAACTGAGAAATTGTATGAAATTGTGATTCCCCCCTTTTTTTTCCAAAGGTCTGAGGTCCAACATGCCCTTCATAAAGCGGCTCCACCTGATTGACAGGTGCACGGTATTGGTTGGCTACTGTCACACGCTCATATCAATCCCGTATCAATCCTGCCTGAGTGCTCCATGTCGGCCAAACATGCCGAGAAAAGCCAAACAATCGAGCGAGTGCACCTCGGCTCATTCCCGGAGGATCCGGAGCCGATCCCGACGTGACGGGAGTCGATGCGGCCGCCGACACGCGGCGTCCAATCAGCAGCCTCCTCCCCGTCGTCAAGCCGTGCTCGCGGGGACTCCTCATTGATTCCCGAGCCCCTTACCACGGATAACCTTAAGCAAAATGCTGGATAAAGATTTTCCTTTTTTTTTTTATCTGATGAAGACCTTTTAGGATAAATCCCTCTTTGTGATAGGATTCCCTCGAGAGGGAAAAAAGGCGGTAGACCTGTTGATGATATAGTCACCTATAGCCATGATGTACCATTTATTATTATTAAACTGTGTATTTGACATTATATATAACAAGTGGAACACATGCATATAAAATAAACCCTTGAGTAAGTGTATTTGGAGAAACAATAAACCCTCATCCGACCGTTCGTATTAAAATCCTGCATTTTCCTATGAAATCCGGCCACATGTTTATCACAGGAAACAACTCGTCAGGTTTAAGCAACACAAGATATGTTTTTTCCAGAAAATGTTGTCGTGGAGTTACGAGACAAATAGATCTACGTTTACTTCTGGTTTCACATCTGGAACGAGCGGCGGAGTCCCGTCCTTTTGCGCTCTTTAGAATTCCCGGTTCGTTATTATGATAATTCCATAAAAAATGTGTCCGTGGGAAACTGAGGAATCTCGCCCCGTTGTTTGTTGTAGGTAAAGTACGAATGTTGGATGAGTTGGGAAAAGAGTTCAATGTGAGAGGTTGGCACACGCTGCCATCTTATTTTTATATAATCAGACAACAATTAGATCAAAACCAGACAATTTGGCTACTGAATCATTAATGATACACAAAAAAAGAGGATACAACTGGTTTTAGGTGCATATTTACAACATGTACTTACCTTTCATCGTATCTACACGTCATCATAACTCCATCCTCCTTGTTTTGTACTTTCAGGCTGTTTTACACAATAATATTACTTCATTTTCTTCCACTGAAACAGAAAAGGTCATCACAATATACCGTTTGTCATCATTTTGAGGTGTACTATTGATGTCTTTCTCCAAAAAATGTGTTCCCTGGAGCTTGATCCCTGTGTCCGAGGGGTTCCTAATTAAACTAGTCACTACAGAGAAACTAAGGACCCCCACAAACTCAACTTAAATCAAAAATGGAATAAATTAACTATAAGAATAACAGATTAAAAATGTGTCTGTGTTGTGAGTCATCCCTAAAATGTGTGCGCTGTTGTTTTGTGATGTTTTTAATTGATGTTCGTGAGGAAACATGAAGACGAGACAACGACGCATCTTCACGGCAGCGCACATCTGGGTGTTTTCCACTTTTAGATGAAACGTGTTCCTCTGAGCGGCCGCACGCCGGCAGCATCCAGGCCTGGTGAAGAATACTCTCCCGTATCCCTTGGAGTGTCTTCACGTCCCCCCGCTTGAGAAACACTGATCTAAGCTCCTTGCTAGAGTATGTACAGCTTTACAGATTTTGATGTTCCTTTCACCACACACACACACACACACACACACGCACACACGCACACACTCTAATAGACTCCATCCCATCTGCAAAGCTGCCGTCCCACAAAAATCCCTCTTGTACCTGCCATTGTTTTCTTGATTGCTTCCTGTACCTCTGAGTTCGGCCTTAAGGATAACATTGATTAGGAAAGAGACCACGCTCGATTTATTATTATTGGGTGTTTTATTTCTCTCTCTTTCTCTTTCTTTCTCTCTCTCTCTCTCTCTCGCTGCTGCTGCTCTGTTCCGAGGAACTATTCCTGAACCACGGGAGCCAATTAATGTCCAAACAGATGAGCAAACGCCGAGAGCGAAGCCTTCGCCTCGGGGTCGAGCGGCCCGAATCTAATCTTCTCAACTGAATTACATTTCCGCACATACCTGCTGACCCGCTGGGCCGCGAGCCTGGGGGGGGGGGATCGCGAGTTGTCGTTGCGGCGGAATAAGTGTGCATGACCTACGAGGAAGCAGCGTGGGGGGGGGGGTTACCAGGCGCTGCAATGGCTGGATGGATGGGGAGACTAGGACGCCAAAAAAGGCTGCAACATTTAAGTAAGTATTTATATTTATATTGCACTTAAGTGCAATATAAATACTTTTGGTATACATTTAATATGTCAAATTAATAGCATGAATGAGTTTAGTTACTATTTACAAAGAAAATTTGGTATATTTAAACTCGGTATTTATCAAATGTGCTTTAAATTCATTGTTTCAAGGCTAATTTAGAGAATTCTTTTTAAGGCACCATTTATGGGTCCATAAAGAACCTTTCAAACCAGGGTTCTTTAAAGAACCATTTCCCTAAAGAGTTCTTCAAAGAACCTATAAAGGTGTATCAAAGCACCTTTTAAAAAATGGTTCATTAAGGCACCATTTATGGTGCCGTAAAGAACCTTTCAAACCAGGGTTCTTTAAAAAAACATTTCCTTAAAGAGTTCTTTAAAGAACCTGTAACGGTGCCTCAACGAAAAAAAATACTTTTCAGTAGGCGATTGTTCTGCATAGAACCACAAAGCCTTTTAAAGAACCATTTAAGAACCATCATTCTTCTGTGTCCAGGTGTGTTTTGAATGAGACCTGTGAATGTGAGAACCTTTCTGGCTGCAGGCGGAGCGTCCCACGGCGCCGGTGCCGCTCGGCCACCTCGAGTGTTAAGGCGAGTGGGAGGAGCTTAATGAGGAGAACTTTCATTAGATCCTTAACGCGTCGACGTGATCGCGTCTTTGATGTGCATTTCCACGTCTTCTCCTCCCCTCGTTTCATTCCGATTTGTGCTTTGCGGAGAAAAGAGAAGAGGGAGACACACAAACACCGAGAAAAGAAGTACCTGAGGCAAAAGTGGGACTTTACACTTGAAAGTGGAAGGCATTACTTATGCATTAGGTACGTCTTTGAAGAACCAAAAGGCTTGCATATTCCCCTATTCCCCGCCCACCCCCCAGAAATAATACAGATAAAATCAATTATTCATTTGTAAATGTTTATTTCACTTCAAAAACCAGTGTGACACCGGCCTTGATGTTGGGGGAACGGTTCCCGCGGTAACCCTCATTGGAAGTTTTCACTTCTGTTTTTTTAAAGTTCTACAGGAACTGAAACGCTCGGTGATTAGCAGCAAACACACAGTCAGCACATGTTTGTTTAATGATGTCGTCGTCTACGTTTTATTGTCTGTAAAATGACCTCGGAAAAACAACGAGGAACGGGGCCCACGCACAGAAAAATAATGGCGCTTAAATAGTTCTTTAAAAGGTTTTGTGGTTCTACGAAGAACCATCAGCTACTGGAGAAACTTTCTTTTGTTTGAGATACCTTTATAGGTTACTTAAGGACGTCTTTAAGGGAATGGTTCTTTAAAGACCCCTGGTTTGAAAGGCTCTTTGTGGAACCAAAAATTGTGCCTTAAAGAACCATTTGTTAAGGTACTTTGAGACACTTTTATAGGTTATTTGAAGAACTATTTAAGGAAACGGTTCTTTAAAGAACCCTGATTTGAAAGGTTCTCTGTGGAACCAAAAATTGTGCATTCAAAAAAATGTTTAAGGTTCTTTGAGACACCTTTACAGGTTCTTTGAAGAACTCTTTAAGGAAATGGGTTCTTAAAGAACCCTGGTTTGAAAGGTTCTTTGTGGAACCAGAAATGGTGCCTTAAAGAACCATTTTGTAAGGTACTTTGAGACACCTATATAGATTATTTGAAGAACTATTTAAGGAGATGGTTCTTGAAAGAACCCTGGTTTGAAAGGTTCTTTGTGGAACCAAAAATGTCTCTTCTAAGGAAAAACTCTGAAGAACCATTTTTGGTTCCAGATGGCACCTTCATTGTTCTGTATGCAGCAGTTCCTTTAAAAAAAAGAAAGGAGTATAGTCAGGAGTTAAATAAGGTGGGATGTGTAGAAGCCAACCCAATAGAATAAGTTGCGTGCATTGATTTCTTTTTTTTTTTTTGGGGGGGGGGGGGGGATCCTGGTGATATTATAAACAGCAAGCTGGACAAACTCAATGTTTAACCATTCAGAGAGAATTACATCAGTGTTAAATATTTTTTAAGCGATTTTTTAAACAAAATAAAACTTCTATTTTTTTTAATTCAGAAGCAAAACACAAAAATCATCAGCTGCACTTTTTTTCAAATTGGCCTTGGAGCCAATTTATTTAACACCCTGCTGAAACAATGCAAAGTTCATGACGACGTTCTGATGGTCTGCACAGATAAATTAAAATATCTGCGGCTGGAAATGGGCTTGAGTCTGCAGCTACGCTCTCATTACTTCAGACGCTCTCGGCGATGCAGCGCTTACTGATTAGTTTTGTTCGGCACTGGGGAGAAAGAAAGAGAAAGGGAGAGAAAGGGAGAGGGAGGAAGATAAAGGAAGAGAGGGGAATTCTGTAGTTATAACCCATAATTAAGCTTGATCCGTACTCCTCGCACACTTAATGTGTGAGACTCAGGCAGAGGAGGGAGGCTATTTTAAATGAAGAATTACCCACTAGAGCAACTGTATATAGTAACTGCAACACTATGAATGTCACTACTCCCAAACTTACTGTTACATAACTGTCTTTGCAGTTGATTATTGAAATATTGCGTTTATTTATATAAATGCATTATTTGCGAAGATCGCAACGTCACGATTCACGTGGATGACGTATGTGGATTAAAAATCACAGAAAAGTTTGCAGGTGGAAAATAGGGACACAGCAAAAATGTGAGTGTGTGTGTGTGTGTGTGTGTGTGTGTTACCTCCTTTGAGACCACTTCAGATATACAGACCTACATTCACTGCTGGCTGCTGCAGCTGCGCCGTGTTCTGCACTTGATTATTTACTTGCTGCAAGCTGGTTCTTCTGTGTAACCTTGTTTTTAGTTCACCGTGGCCCGACGTGAGAAGTGTACCTGCTGGACGAGGTGGGATGTGAGCTTCTTAGTCTCGGGGTCGTTCAGTATGCAAACCCAAACAGAAGGCGCAGAGCTTTCAGGAGGCCTTGAATCATCCATCACAACTATTATTAATGCTAAGCCCTGCAGGTTGCAGGAGAATCAGACGCACGGGGGAAGGTGTGAGCTTCCTTCTATTAAACTGTTCTCACAGGGTTCTTTAAATAATGGTGACAGTTCTAGAATATGATGTCATGGTCCTACGAGATACTCAGGAGGTAAGAGATACTTACAAAGGATGGCTGGTAGAAGTCTGTGGGATTGTCCCCCGAGGATTAGAGGAAGCCCCCTCATCAGCACCAGTGTCCCGATATCAGTTGGCTAGAATGACAAGAATATATATATATATATATATATATATATATATATATATATATATATATATATATATATATATATATATATATTTATTTATTTCAATATATATATATGAATATTTTGTTCCAAATATATATATATACATATATATATATATATATATATATATATATATATATATATATTATTATATTATTATATATATATTTGGATGCCATTTCTTATTTGTTTATTAATTAAGATACTACCCAGTTTTACAATCCCGAACACGTGACACGTGTTTGAGGTCCATGATGCTTTGCGGTATATAATTATAAAGATGCGGGAACGATCAACACATTATGTTGATTCATTAGGTCCGTAAAGTGGGACAAAATGATCACAAACACAACTTAATTATTAAATTCATGGCTGCTCTGTTGAATCATGATGCACACACACACATGTTTCTGATATTTTGCACCCCCTCTCATTTATGTGAATATTAATGCATAACAAGAACACTATCAATATCCTCCAGTCCAACAACATCTCGACACACACAAGATGCAGATTGCGGGGCGGAACCACTGGATTGTGTTACATAATTCATCTCCACTCTAAAGCGGCACACAGGAATAATTCAGGCCCGTCCTGATTGGTTGCAAAAAAATGCTCTGAACATGAAAGGTTTTCTACTGAACTGAATAATTGGAGTGACACGTTGGCATCAGCGTTGAAGGAAAAGGGGGAAACCTCATCTGGTGTTCCAAAAATGTGAAGGTGCCATTTGGAACCAAAAATGGTTCTTCAGATTGATGCCATTGAAGAACCATATCAGATTCTACAAAGAACCTTTCAACCCAGGGTTCTTTAAATAACTATTTCCTTAAAGATTTCTTCAAATAACCTATAAAGGTGTCTCAAAGAACCTTACAAAAATATTATTTAAGTTATCATTTCTGGTTCCTCAAAGAACCTTTCAACCCAGGGTTCTTTAAATAACTATTTACTTAGATAGTTCCTCAAATAACCTATAAAGGTGTCTCAAAGAACCTTAAAAAATAGTATTTAAGGCACTATTTTTGGTTCCTCAAAGAACCTTTCTACCCAGGGTTCTTTAAATAACTATTTCCTTAAAGATTTCTTCAAAGAACCTATAAAGGTGTCTCAAAAAAACTTTAAAAAATCTTATTTAAGGCACCATTTTTGGTTCCTCAAAGAATCTTTCAAACTAGGGTTCTTTAAGAAACCATTTCCTTAAATAGTTCCTCAAAGAATCTATAAAGGTGTCTCAAAGAACCTTCAAAAAAAGGTTCTTTAAGGCACCATTTCTTGGTCCACAAAGAACCTTTCAAACCAGGGTTCTTTAAAGAACCATTTACTTAGATAGTTCTTCAAATAACCTATAAATATGTCTCAAAGAACCTTAAAAATGGTTCTTTAAGGCACTATTTCTGGTTCCACAAAGAACCTTTCAACTCAGGGTTTTTTTAAATAACGATTCCTTAAAGATTTCTTCAAAGAACCTATAAAGGTGTCTCAAAAAAACTTTAAAAAATCTTATTTAAGGCACCATTTTTGGTTCCTCAAAGAACCTTTCAAACTAGGGTTCTTTAAGAAACCATTTCCTTAAATAGTTCCTCAAAGAATCTATAAAGGTGTCTCAAAGAACCTTCAAAAAAAGGTTCTTTAAGGCACCATTTCTTGGTCCACAAAGAACCTTTCAAACCAGGGTTCTTTAAAGAACCATTTACTTAGATAGTTCTTCAAATAACCTATAAATATGTCTCAAAGAACCTTAAAAATGGTTCTTTAAGGCACTATTTCTGGTTCCACAAAGAACCTTTCAACTCAGGTTTTTTTAAAATAACGATTCCTTAAAGATTTCTTCAAAGAACCTATAAAGGTGTCTCAAAAAACCTTAATTTTTTTTTTATTCAAGGCACCAGTTTTGGTTCCTCAAAGAACCTTTCAAACTAGGGTTCTTTAAGAAACCATTTCCTTAAATAGTTCCTCAAAGAACCTATAAAGGTGTCTCAAAGAACCTTCAAAAAAAGGTTCTTTAAGGCACCATTTCTTGGTCCACAAAGAACCTTTCAAACCAGGGTTCTTTAAAGAACCATTTCCTTAAAGATTTCTTCAACAAACCTATAAAGGTGTCTCAAAGAACCTTAAACAAATGTTTATTTAAGGCACTATTTTTGGTTCCTCAAAGAACCTTTCAAACCAGGGTTCTTTAAGGAACCATTTTCTTAAAGAAACCCCGTCCCCCGCCGGCTCCAGCTCTGTCATCAGCCACTGTCTCATCTATTATTTCCTATTATTTAAATGGCACCTAGAACCCGGTGATGGAGGCTGGCAGATGGAACGACTCCGTTTGGCCGTAACGAGGCTATTCTAGGCAAACGGCTCATTCATTCCGGGCGATCCGTCTCCGACGCCGTGAACGGGATCGGAAGCCGGATCCTCGGAGGAGCCGGAGCGAAGTCCCTCCTCTGCGATGTGAAATGACCTCTGGAACAATTTGATTACGATGTCTTGCCGACAGACGGATTTATCACCGGAGGAGGGGAGGCCGTGTAAATGGATACGAGCGCACGGCGACGGGAGGGAAGAGGCTGGGAGTGAGGGATGAGGGATGAGGGATGAGGGATGGAGGAGTGGGGAAGCAGAAGAGAATGGACTCTCACGCCCGGCTAAGTAATCCATTTACATGTGCGTCACATGATAAATAAATGACGGACGACTCTTCTCCCCTCTCGCCCTCGTGAAAGTGAGTTATGGTCTTAAAGAACCGGCGGCGTGTTCGCTTCACCCAGAGGAGGTGAAGCCTCTTCTTCTTCTTCTTCTTCTTCTTCTTCTTCTTCTTCTTCTTCTTCTTCTTCTTCTTCTTCTTCTTCTTCTTCTTCTTCTTCTTCTTCTTCTTCTTCTTCTTCTTCTTCTTCTTCTTCTTCTTCTTCTTCTTCTTCTTCTTCTTCTTCTTCTTCATTTTCTTCTTCTTCTTCTTCTTCTTCTTTTTCTTCTACTTCTTCTTCTTCTACTTCTTTTTCTTCTACTTCTTCTTCTACTTCTTCTTCTACTTCTTCTTCTTCTTCTTCTTCTTCTTCTTCTTCTTCTTCTTCTTCTTTTTCTTCCTCTTCTTCTTCTTTCTTTATGTCACCTCTGAGGTTTAACTCCTCAGTCTAACCCGTCTCTTCTTCCTCGTCTTCCCCCTTGCCGTCAGTCTGTCAGCACACGGCTGAACTTCATCACACTGAAACACAAGGAACGCGACTCCGGTGACATTTGTTTGGCGTGGCGGCGGCGTGGCGGCGGCGTGGCGGCGGCGGCGCGGCGGCGGCGGTCCCTCGGTGACGGATGGAGGCCCCGCGTTAACCGCGCCCCCGGTGGAGACCTCTGTCAGGCAACAAGTGCTCAGCATTATTCTCCCGCCTGCACTTTTCAATCAGTGGAGACTCGGGAGGACAAAGGTGAGTTGAGGTGTGTGTGTGTGTGTGTGTGTGTGTGTGTGTGTGTGTGTGTGTGTGTGTGTGTGTGTGTGTGTGTGTGTGTGTGTGTGTGTGAGGACAGCGTATCTGTCAGAAGGAGTGCATCAGGACAGGAGGAATCATTTGACACCCCGTTCTTTCTGCTCTCACACCGTCAGGCTGACAGCTCGTTTGTCGCCGTCGGACCGACCGGGTTCAGAAACACGGAGAGAAGAAGTGAGACCAGAACCAGAGCTGAGACCGGCAGCCATGAGGAGATACACACAGAAATACAATGGTTCTTAAATGGTTCTTTAGAAGGCTTTGTGGTTCTACGAAGAACCTTCACCTACTGAAGAAGCTTTCTTTTCGTTTGAGACACCATTATAGGTTATTTGAAGAACTCTTTAAGGAAAAGATTCTTTTAAGAACCCTGGTTTGAAAGGTTCTTTGTGGATCCAGAAATGGTGCCTTAAAGAACCATTTATTAAGATTCTTTGAGGAACATTTATTAAGATTCTTTGGAGACCCAGAAATGGTGCCTTGAAGAACTATTTTTGACGGTTCTTTGAGAAACCTTTTTAGGTTCTTTGAAGAACTCTTTAAGAAAAAGGTTCTTTAAAGAACCCTGGTTTGAAAGGTTCTTTGTGGAACCAGAAATGGTGCCTTAAAGAACCATTTATTAAGATTCTTTGGGGACCCAGAAATGGTGCCTTGAAGAACCAATTGTTCAAGGTTCTTTGAAACACATTCATAGGTTCTTTGAAGAACTCTTTAAGGAAATGGTTCTTTCTAGAACCCTGGTTTGAAAGGTTCTTTGAGGCATCATTAATGGTGCCTTAAAGAACCATGAATGAAAGATGGTTCTGCTATAGCATCACTCTGAAGAACGATTTTTGGTTCCAGGAGGCAGCTTCATGTTCCTGGGTGTATGAATCTTCTGGTTGTTAATTTTCTTAAGTTCAAATAGAAGAACAGAGAACACGTGGATCCGTTCCGTTGTTTACTCTGCGGTCCGGACGCCGTGCCGGACACCGTGTGGGCGTTTCATTGAGATGCAGATGAAATCATATTAAACCTCACGACAATGCAACGGATAGAGAGGGACTAACAAAACAAGCTGTTTCACGTTAGGCGTCTCCTCAATACAAACATCGGATTAATAAACGAGTGGATTTGAATGGAGGCTAAAGATAAGTATTATTACTTTGTAGTCTTTAGGTGAGACACGTTATATATATTTAAACCCAGTGGTGGAAACCTCTACTGGAGATGAACACATTTAAAGTAAAGTGAGAACTATTAATATATTAATAATGGAAAATGTGTGAGGGTACGGTGGCCCTGAGGGCTCAACACTCTGAAAATGAACAAATCACATGCAAATACAGAAAGGTACAAAAATAAGTAACAAGCTCACGTGTAAATATTTGAATATTTAGATTATTCATAAAATATATAAATCAATGTGATATATTATTAAAACTTAAACTAACCGGCAGTATACACAATCATTGTAATAATCCCCACGTTTACCACAACAACATTGATATTCAGGTTACAGCATCACTAATTATTGTCCAGTAATATAATATGTATGAATGTAAAATGGTCCATTCTGCATAATGAGTCACTTTGAGAATTTGTTATAATGCCATACATTTGTTCTTTTACTTAGAGTAGGATATATATATATATATATATATATATATATATATATATATATATATATATATATATATATATATTAAAGATAGATAGATAGATAGATAGATATGGATATAGAAATATATATATATATATATATATATATATATATATATATATATATATGAATACTTCTTCCATTACTGTTTTTTAGGATCTTTAGCATTTGGTGGAGCCCAAAACCAGAGATAAAAAATACAAATAAATGCTAAACCACGTTATAAAGTGAGTACGTGTCACGTCTGTGCTTACAGATCGTTGCAATGCCTCAGAGTTACTACAAAAATAAAATATACAAACAACATGGGAGCAACAGAAAGTGATGACATTTCTGTGAATTGATGGTAAGACCGTCAACACAATTAACTCCCATCTCCGGTTTCCTGTATAGCGGCTTTTTCATAAATTACATCAAAAAAAAAAAATTCCGAATTTCCATTTAAAAGCCTCCCGCTGCACAACTCGAGTGGTGTGTGTGTATATATATATATATATATATATATATATATATATATATATATATATATATATTGAACGATTCAAAGCAACCACCTGTAATATCCAATCAATAAGTCATGAGTCGTGTCAATACTCGGCTCCTTCATGTGTGGCCTGGAGTGATGTAAATAAAAACAAGTGAATGAATGAGACAGAAAAATGAAGTTTAAAGTGTAAAGTTTCTCACGCTTCAATCAGGGTTGTTTCATGTCTTTTTATGGCCTCAGTGATCGTCAGAATACTTAATCAGCCAGATATTCACGTGTTAAAACTCCCTCGCTTTGTGCACTCGCAAAGCCAGCATCGCATTTTTCATGTGAATGAAATATTAAAATGCAGAAGTTGTAAATCTGCTTACACGGTGTTGGTGTTGCTACCTTAATAAATCACTGTCATTAATCTTTCATTGAGGAACACTGGCTTTGAGTTAGCGTCTCCAGAGATGATGCTAATGACTTTCACCGAGAACATTTTCCGTGTCATCAATACACGCGTGAGACGTAAACATGTCCGCAAAAACACACACGTCGTCTTCTTCTTCAAACAACTTTCACATCGTCGCTGTTTCTTGTTTTTCGTCTTTTTTCTCTCCATCATGTATATATATTGACCGTTTATTTTAGCAGTTTATTTACTCGACACTTCAACCACTCCAGAGGCATCGCTTAAATCATAAAAACGTCTCTCCCCACGCACACACACACACACACCCACACACACACGCATCTCAAGTAAAATTAATGGCTTGGAATGATGCAAGTGTTTTGCCTCTTTTGCACAGAAATTTCACACATCTCTCGCATTGACAGTTTGGGCTTTTTTTTGGGGGGGGGGAGATGAATTGGATGAAATGACTTAACCACTCAAGTGAAACTCACCGCTTACTTACTGCCGGAATGATTGCACGTTTGTTAAATGGCTCCAGTGGCATTTCTGCATGTCAAACACACACACACACACACACACACACACACACACACACACACACACACACACAGTGTGTGAGCCTTTCAACGGGCATCAATCATCAGGAAACATATGATCAGAGGCCACATTAACACGGCTACAATTAAAAGATAAACAGATCAGTCTGAAGTCGACCATCCAGTGTAAAAAACTGCCCCTTGAAGGTCTTACGTCTGCACTTTTAAATGAAACGAGTCGAGTTAAAACGACCGTTTAAATTGTTTAAAAAAAGAAAAAAGCAAGACGCATTCCCGATGATGTTTCTTTTATTGTTTCCTGGTTTAATTCCCTCAGTGTTTTGTTTTTTTCTCCTTGTAAGCTGCTGACGAGGCAGCTGGCCCAGATTTGGCTTCCCCCCGTGCAGCACTATAAGATCAATAGATTGGGATTCATGAGTACGACGGGTGTGAAACTGCCCCCCCCCCCCCCCACCCACACACACACACACACACACACACACTCCCCCCAGAATTGCCCCGTCCAGAGAAACTCAGTCAATTACGTTCTAAAAGAAAATGTACAGGAGATTGATTAAGCAGGCCGGAGTGGGCTTTTCAGCAGGATCGCAGGTCGTACTCCCAACGTGGGGGTCGCACCACTTCATCTCCATCAGAGGCTGGATGGTTTCTCGGAGAGAGAGAGAGAGAGAGAGAGAGAGAGAGAGAGAGAGAATGTGTGACCGACAGCGCGCTCCAAAACAATAATATGTGTTGTGTTCGCACAAAAGAAACAACAAGGCGATTGAACCGCTGTTGAATACAAAGAGCCCAGAGCAGAATCCCAGCATGCTCAGGGACAGAGGAGCTGGAGAGACTTTGTGATCAACGACCAGGTTCCACTTCCTCTTCAGACAAATTGGATTTAATGCAGCCGGGTTCATGCCTGCTTTTTTCTTCTTTTTTTTATTTATTGCCATACAGTTTTTTTTCCTTGTGTTCCCTCACGAAGCAAACGCAGGGTGAGGATTACAGAGCACAGGTTTAAGTAACTGCATCAGGGCTCATCTGTCAGGTTATCCCCCGGCTCGGTAATATACCATCAACCTCAGCAGCGCCGAGTTTTCATCCCCGGTTGAGCCCAACAGTGAGCGGAGAGCGGTTCGGGGGGGGGGGCTGTGTGCCACAAAGTAGGACTGAATCCACGCGTAATACGATCTGTCTCCACCGTCAGGAAACAAAACACCAACTTTTTCCTCACAAAAATAGTCTCAGTTTACACGCAAGCGCTGCTCGTTATTGCATTTTCCCGCTTACCGATTGCAAAACAAAACGCTGCATCCTAGCTGATGCAAAAACAGGGAAATTAGAGCTGGCAACTTCAATCTTGGATTGTTTGTTTGCTGATGAGCGGAGGAAGATGCTGAATACATTACCCGCCCTTTGTCCAACTTGGCTTTAGCTCCGCCCCTTTGAGACACTGCGAAGAGCAGGCTGTAACCTCCTGATGTACGTGCCTGAGTATCTGACTGCAACCAAGCCGCTGCAGAGCAAGAGGACACAAGAAGATGATACAAGAAGAAAGAAATATTGTAAATGTGAATTGTTATTATGCCGAGTGCTGTTATTAGCTACAAGAGCAACGTGGCTCCAGGGATGGAAATGTCGTATGTGCTTGAGAGATGAAATCGCAGTTTATGTGATGTCATCGTCCCCACAGGAGGAGATTACTTCAACATCAAGTCAAACTGTTGTCCAGAACCGTGTTAAACTCAGCCCTAATTAGCGAACACCAGCACGCTAACGTGGCGGGAACATTCTGCCCTCGAGTTGAAATATCGTCCTGACGAAAGCCGCCACTTTCATCGTTAACATCGCAGCTTGTTGCATGACTTTTAATATAATGTCTGATGAAGGCAATATAAATGTAATTGCCCGTGTGCTCTGAAGCCCGACAAATATGACCTGCTAAATAACTAATGCTGCCCCCAAGTGCCGCATGCAAACCCATGAGTTGCGTTGTTCTGCAACAGTTGGAGCAGCGCCTGGAGTGAATGAAGGCGAAACACAGATAGATCATATCACCCGCCATCGGATATTTCAGTTTTTCTTTTTTAATAAATGTGCAAACATTTCTACATTTAGGTTTTTTTCTGTCAAGATGGGATGCTGAGTGAACATTAATGAGAAATAAAATGTTTTTTTTTTTTTTTATTTTAGCGAACGGCTGCAATGAAACAAAGAGTGAACAATTTGAAGGGGTCTGAATACTTTCCGTACCTACTGTATGTATATATATATATATATATATATAAATATATATATATATATACATATATATACATATATGTATATATATATATAAATATATATTTATATACATATATATACATATATATATATATTTATATACATATATATAATATATATATGTATATATATGTATACATATATATATCTATATCTATATATATCTGTTGAAAGCATTACTCTGTTTATTGCCTTTAAGTCCTCCATTAATCCGCTGAACCTTCTATCACAAGCGCATATATATATATATATATATATATATATATATATATATATATATATATATATGTTGAAAACGTTACTCAAGTCTGTTTATTGCCTTAAAGTCCTCCATTAATCCTCTCAGCCTTCTATCACAGGCAAGGCGAAGAAAAAAACGTGAAGTTTACAATCGCGGTTTGCATTTCCAGCCTGCTCCGGGCGGCTCTGGCAAACCCCCCGACAGGGAAGGGCCGATGCAGGTGTAGCAGCTCAGAGGGATTCACTCACTTATCTCCGCTCAGGCTGAGTGATGCCTTCTGGGTCGTCGTGGCTTGGCATGCTGGGCAGAACTCACGGAATAATTCACCAGCTTCTGCGCCGCGTTTTCAATATGTTTATTTATTTCATAAAAAGCGCGGCGTCCATAGGCTGAATGTGATAAGCTGCGGAAGACACTCAACGCTGTATTCGCACAGGGCTTCACCTCCATCACGTCGTGGCTTCAGGAATCAGCTCTGACTCTAAACCGTGAAGGCAGTAACTGGACCAGAGGGAAGTCACTTAGGAGGTTGCAGTAAAGAGCCTCTTATGGGCCCAAAGCAGATTGCAGGAGGGTTGCAGCATGGAAGGAGAGGAGCTGAAGACGGTCCAGGACCAACAGAACAACCTCAGAGCAGCGGGCAGCCAATCATCATAGAGATTATGAATTTACTTATTTTAAATTTCTTAATTAAGACGGCTTCAGTGGATGTCTAATCAGCCACAATAAAAAAGAGTCTATGTGCCACCGACGGTGAACTTTGTTTTTTCCTAATCATGACGAAAAAGGTACCCTAACCTTACCCAAGCTATTTTAACCCAAACAATGATAAAGTCGCCCTAACAAACGTCTGGAACTGAAATTGTATCTCGGACCGATGTTGTTAAAATATTATCTCCGAGTGATTTTTCCGAACGAGGCTTTTCTGACCTTTCCGTTAATAAAACATCTCGTACCGTCGTTCATAGTGTATCGTTTTGTTAATGCCTGCTCCGGGCGGTTGGTGGTTTGAAGACTAAATCCGAGAGAGGTGATGCAAAATGATCCCGCTTGGTATTCATAGAACGCATCCCTTTAAACTCGTGGTGGAGGTGATGATTTGAGGAGGGGAGGACCGCTGCCGGTACGGCTCAGGGCGCTGTAATATTAATGAGCATGCTCCTCAATGCTCCGCGTAAGTGTTAATTAATAAGTTATAACGTTGTGATGTAAAACAGACTTCCATCACACTTCTGCGTGTTGCAGGATACACACAGGAAGATGAAGGTGCCATCTGGAACTGAGAACGGTTCTTAAGAGTGATGCCGGAGGAGAACCATTTATGTTTCCATGAAGAACTTTTAAAAACAGGGTTCTCTAAAGAACCATTTATGTTTCCATGAAGAGCTTTTAAAACCAGGGTTCTCTAAAGAACCATTTAGTTCTTCAAAGAACCTGTAAAGGTGTCCCGAAGAGCCTTAAAAAATAGTTATTTAAGGCACCATTTCGTGTTCCACAGAGAACACTTCAAACCAGGGTTCTCTTAAGAACCATGTCCTTAAATAGCTCTTCAAAGAACCTGTTATGGTGTCTCAAAGTACCTTAAAATGGTTCTTTAAAGCACTAATTCTAGTTCCACAAAAAACGTTCAAACTTTAAATAACCATTTCCTTAAAGAGTTCTTCAAAAAACATATGAAGGTGTCTCAAAGAAGCTTAAAAATAGTTATTTAAGGCACCATTTCTGGTTTCTCAAAGAACCTTTCAAACCAGTGTCCTTTAAAGAACCATTTACTTAGATAGTTCTTCAAATAACCTATTGTGGTGTCTCAAAGTACCTTAAAAAATGGTTCTTTAAGGCACCATTTCTGGTTCCATAAAGAAACTTTCAAACCAGGGTTCTTTAAAGAACAATTTCCTTAAATAGTTCCTCAAAGAACCTATAAAGGTGTCCCTTAGAACCTTAACAAATGGTTCTTTAAGGCACCATTTCCAAGATAGTTCTTCAGTAGGTGATGGTTCTTCATAGAATCACAAAGCCTTCTAAAGAACTATTTATTTAAGAACCATTATTTCTCTGTGTGTACCAGACGATCTTATAGAAGTCCGTCAGGTCAGGACTATTTAACAGAATAATGTCAACGATTTATATACATTAAATAGTATTTGTACTCCTTGCCGTACTAAAGTGTTTTGGTGTGTGTTTCTTTTGGGGATTTTTAATGCTAATGCTTGTGTCCGGTCACATCGTGGCCCCATGGAGGATAAAAGTGTTATCTTTGTTCCATCAGGCATCTGAACAGTCAAATACAACAACAAAATAATCTGGACGGATGTGAAAGCATATTTCCCTCGGGCGTGTTCACCCAAGTACCTCAAAGAACTCGGGTTATGATCACGCTCCTCGTTTAAACGTCTCCCGTCTCCATTTGGCACGTCAAGGTTCGACCGTGCAGGAAAGCGATACTATTTAAAGGTTGTGTACCTCGAACGTGGAAATGTGCTGGATTTAAAAAACATATATATATATTTTGATTTTACAAATTAGCAAGACAGGACATTAAGGATACAACACAAAGTGAAAAGAGAAATAAAAGGGTAGAAAACAACAAAAAACAGACACAAAAATAAATAGATAATGGATACAAAATAATTAGACAAACCGCAGCACATTACACATTCGCACATCACCAGTACAAGTACATATTTAAAGTTACATCATCAAATCAAATCAAGTCAGCATCAGTACCAATGTTTTTAATCTGCCACAGCAAAGTCCACCCCGGAGGGGTCCACCACGTCTAAGACTGGTTTCCATATTTTGACAAATCCCTTGACATTGTCATGGAGGGTGTGGGTGGAAATGTGCTCGTTTTATTTCCCCTCTAATAGTATTTGGGTTAGAACACAGGGATCGGTGCGGCCTCCACGCCGTAGATTCTCGGTGAGTCGTCTCTACGCAAAAAAAAAAAAACACCCTCAGAGACTTCAGCTGCTTTCAATTCCTCCAGAGCCTCCAGACGGGCTTTTGCTTTCCATTTAATGTCAGTTCTCTCCCTGCTCTCTCAGTTTGCCACTGTCTTTCTGTGAGAGTAAATGAATCCCCCCCCCCCCTGATGGTAGGGGGGGATGTGATGTGGGAGCAGTGATGGGGGGGGGCTTTAATCTCAGAGATCCATCCTGGAGGTTTGTGCCCCGCCTCATCGCTCTCTGTTCAAACACTGAACTTCCCTGCCAAGGCGACAAGGATTACAGCGCCGCCGCTCTCGTCTCACTCCATCTCCCGCCCCCTTTAATGCTTTTCGCTCGTTCTATCTCTCTCTCTCCATCTCCATCTCCATCTCCCTCATATCACTGCATTTTTTTTATTTAAACACACACACACACACACACAGGGAGGCACTGAACTGTATGCCGACGCCTGCGACTCGGAGGACAATAATATAACAAATCTTCACACAGAATTGCCTCCATCCTGATGTGACGCTCACACACACACACACACACACACACACACACACACAGACACACACAGTCGTCACATGCAATCACAACGCGCACATTTCATTGTGTGCGTAAAACAATACAAACAAACTGGAGATCTGATTATTAGTACGGGGGCACAAAGCGCTGTTTTGATGTCATTTTGAAAAATGAGATCAGCGAGCGCCATGACGAACGAGGTAACACGAGTGCGGCGCTGGAATAAAACCCCGTGAGCTGTGAAATTATGTTTTCAGACATCTTTCAGACAGAGAGAGAGAAAAGTGTTTAGAAATAAAGTCGGGGCAATTCATGTGAAACTCCTGAGTGGATTTGCGTGTTCAACTTTATGTACACGGTAAAGCGCGAATATGAATATTCACAGATCATTTGAGATGTTGACACCGAGATCTGAAAAAATAATAATAATTCACACACGTTCTTGTGACAGCTGCCGTTCGCTATTTTTAGTATCAGACTGATCCTTTTTATTAAAAAGTGTCAACTTAATCTGATCATCTAAGGCTTGCAGAATCAGTAACTTCTTTTAAATCCCTTCTTAAAACCCATTTTTATAACAGCTTTTAAGAGATCTGGTCTTTTATGCAGAAGGTTGGTTCCCCTAATTTAGTTTATCTGTTTTTAATTTTTTTTTAAATTTTTTTTAATTTATTTGTTTTTTAACTAATTAATTACATTTGTATTTTTATTGTAATATATACTTTTAAATGTAATATTGTTTTCTTGCTATTCCACTTGTTTTGCTTTGACTCCCTGTGGAGCACTTTGTAAACATTGCTTTTAAAGGTGCTGTATGAATAAAGTTATCATTATTATTAATATTATCTGTGTGAGATCATAACAGATGAAGATGAGGGATTGATTCGGCCCTTCACGGCGTATCATGTTAACTCAACATCCAAATGAAGCTAATCCGAAGTTCAGCCGAGAAGACTGTCATCTTGCATCACGTCTTCATGCTTACTCCATTTATTTATATTCCCTCTCTCTTTCTCTCTCTTTTTTCCAACTCAATCAGCTGACAGGGCGATCGCTCTTTCGGTCGGACCAATCAGATTTTGTCACGTCCTCCGTGAGCCAATCGAGTAAGTCTCAAACTTTTCCTTTCTCCGATGCCCTCAGATGTTATTTGAATGCAACCCTCCTCCAACCCATCCACCCCTGGATTCATCCCCCCATCAGAATTCCCGCTCCACATTACATCCATCCAGACCTTTATCAGTTGATGTCTATTACCTTGACGGAGAATACAGGCCATCTCATGAGTTCTCTGGTCCGACCTTCGGCGCGTGTTCTCTGTGATCGCGTGGTGAGAACACCGGCCTTCTCTTTCTCCGTGTCTGGGATTTCGCTTTTCAGTGTAAGAGTCTAATGAAAGAACCGCATAGAAAGATATAATTGGATTGCAGGCAAAACGAAATCCTTGAAACTTTGAAAGTCTTCTTTCTGGTTGAGGCTATCTGTTGTCGGCTCCAGCTCCGATAAGCTTCGTCGCGGTTTCATAAGAAAGTGCAATCGAGCCCATGACGTGCCGGACCGCTGACATATTTTTTTTCTCATTTTCTTTCCGAGTTTTTCAGCCGGAGCGATTGCTCCTCGGTCGATGAGAGAGGTAAATACTGCTTTCCATTCAATGAACTGTATTGCATCAGCGCAGAAGATGGATGGCTCTCGTAGCGGGAGCCTATTCAAGGCCACGCCGTCTTGACATACCTGAGTGAGAGACGAAATGTCTGCGTGAGAGGGTGTTGCTGTACGTGAGAGAGGGACTGTGGACTGTCGCTGTTAATACAGTCAGCGGCATCACGCTCCATCTTCCACACCTTTAGTTGAGCTCGAGCTGCTCGCACTTCCTCCAAATCACGACTTTGGGCCCCTTGAGCTTTCCGCTCCCGTTGCTTTTGACTCTCGGATAACTTTCCTTTGTCTTTCTTCTTCTAATTTGCCTCCCTCACTGTAAGTTCAGAAGCTTAGGTGTCGTGGATGGAGTCACAGAGACGTGTTTCAGATGGGTTGTGACTTAGAAAAAGAAAGCGGCGGATCCGTAG
Source organism: Liparis tanakae (assembly GCA_036178185.1). Taxonomy (NCBI): domain Eukaryota; kingdom Metazoa; phylum Chordata; class Actinopteri; order Perciformes; family Liparidae; genus Liparis; species Liparis tanakae. The sequence goes on along the minus strand of CM070109.1, from coordinate 21,728,709 downwards.
ACTTTGTTCAAGAAGGCGTTTTTCTTTCCTCGTCCTAAAGAAACTCCACCCGTCTTCGTCTATCGCTCTTCTATTGGCATTAATGACAATCTACTTGATAACTCATTCACATGTATCAACTCAGGTAAGGCGGAAGGTGTGGAGAGATCTCAAATCTCTACATCTTTATGTCCTCCTTGAGAGGCCAACGCTCAGTCTCTGGCAGATACGTCCTTCATCTGATCTCTTTGCTTTGCGTACATTGAGCTTCATCGCTCATACATAGAGAGCAGCCTTTCCCTTCCTTTCTTTTGGCTTCTTCGCCTTGTAAAGCCTTTTCTCTGTGGGCTTCAGGGTCCATTCAGAGCGTCGGGAACCTTCGGGTCGGTCGTCATCTCTTCGCAGGAAGTCGGTCGCACTTTGTCCTACATTTCTTACGTTATTTAGTCAATAGAAAACCTTTTAACAGATACGATAAAACCTACACAATAAACCGTATGAACATATAATATCATATCTACAGTAGAAAGTAACACAGTTGTGTTCATATAGAGACCCTTAAAGGGGACATATTATGCCCATTTTTAAGTTAATATGGTTCCTTGGGGTCTTAATGTAATGTTTGTAACATATTTTGGTCAAAATACCACAAGAATCATTTCAAACAGCCTTTTTTAGGTCAAAAACACCTCCCCACAGATTGACCTGTTCTGAGTGGGCGAGGTGCTCCGTGTTGCCAGATTGGAAATGGTGAAGTATCGTATCAAAGGCTCAAAATGGTTGTATTATTAGGAGGGTAATTATCGTGTATCTGGCAACCCTGCGATCGATTGACCAATGACTGCTCTCTATACCGCCAGAGCTCGCGCAAGAAGGTGGAACGTAAGGGAGATACCATTTCCAAAACGTGTAAGGGGTAAATACTAGTTTATGAAAACCCAGAGAAACACAAATATCCGACGAAGCAGAATCCAGGATGTTTATGAAATCCCTGCCGGACGCAATTTTTAGGTCTCAAAAACAGGACATGTCTGGGGAAAACCGGACGTCTGGTCACCCTGACTTATGGCGCCAGGTCACCGAACTGTCCCTAAACTGGGAGGGTCGAGTGGTGGTAGGGGGGCTCTAATGCCAAAATCTACGTAGACGTTGGTGGTGATCCCAATCGACTCGCTCAAGCATATCGTTTCTGACATAGAGGAACCACAACAAGCCGCGTGAGTTGTTTTTTTCCAGCGTGTTTGTGTTGGGAGACATGCCAGATACCCACATTAACGTATAGAAGCACTAAAAAAGTGGAATTTTCATAATATGTCCCCTTTAACACAATTCTCAAAGTAAATGGAAAATAGCCTCTAAAATAGTAAAATGTCCGTAATTATTAATAGTCCTTTGAATGTTAACATTCAAGATGACCGTTCTTGACCATCGCACCGAATCCACGAGACCACTACCAGAACTGTTGAGGTGGATCACATGGTCACATGTGCTGCTATATTACTGTAATCCACGAGGAAAACAAGTACTCGAGTGTACTGTAATCCACGAGGAAAACAAGTACTCGAGTGGAGAAGACCCTCAACAATAGCCCGTAATGGATGTTGAAGTCTTCAGGCCGCTGAGGGTAAAGCTCTTACAGAGACCTGTATTCATGTTCAACGTGAGTCTTATAGTTATAGATAAACATACATTCATCCTTTTCTCCTTCACAACCAAACTCCAGATATCACAGTAAGAGCTATGGAACAAATGAGAGCTGAATGAGCCCCTACGAGTGTAAACATGAATTCGATGACCTTCAGCTATACATGTGGACATTAATCACAACATTTTATCTTTCTTATAAGGCACAAATAAAGGCTGGAATCTAGCATAAATATAACCCTACTGCGTGGGAGTTTAGCCATTCCCATATGTTGCTAAAATTAGCATCTTATACATTGAATCACGATTTTACAGGTGAATTAAGATAGTAGAAAAACATATAGTCAAAGCGCAATATAAAATAAAGTACCTTGTTCTCATTCCAGCTATAGGTGCTCAGACATTCAAAAAGTGACTCTCGTATTTCAGGGAATTACCTTCAGTACATACCGTCAATTAATGTACTTTTAATGCAAAGTCATGTTAAGAGACGTGCATCTGATTTAGGTCTCGCAGGAAGGGTTTCAAAATAAAGGACCCGAAATATACAAAGGTACTTTCAAAATAAAAGCTTTAAATAGTCGGCATATCAACATAACCTTCACAGAGTAATTTACACTCCCACCAATCATGGGTAAATAATGCAACGTCATAGAATTCATATTAATATAAGCACGAATGATTTTAATTGAAAATTACCTTTCATAAGAAGGTGGAGAACCTTTACGAACTCAGAACAAGAACGTTCTCCCCTACGGTTCATAAAACCTTCTCCAACTTGTTCATCGAGTTCACAGCCAGTTGGAGGAGGTCTTATGAACCAGAGGGGAGAGAGTTTTAATCAGGCAGCTGGACCGTCGCCTCAAACCCAAGAGCATCGTACGGGGAGAGAGAGGCGGCGTTGCACGCTGATCCCGGAGGACGCCGTTAAGTCGGAAGCGGACAAGGCGTCGACGGCACCACCGGGACCCCGGATGTGGCGGAGAGGAGAGGTAAAGCCACTAAAAGAGGAAGCGCTGGATAAATTATAAAACAAGAAGAGCATAACTAAGGAGACGGGACGAGACTCGACAGTTTGTTTACTCGGCTGGTCCGGTTGTGCGTGCGCGTTGGTGGATGTGAGTCCCTCTGTCATGTCCCACTGGCTAGCTATTTGCCGCCTCTCTGCACAGCGCTCATACAGCGGTTACTGCTGATAACGCCATCCTGCAGAAGAGCAATGCCCCCCCCCCCTCCCCTCTCCCCCTAGGTTAACGCCGTTAGCTCCGACGGTCTGCCGATTTTCGTCCTGTTGGCGCCGTTAGCTGCTATAGCCTCAACCGTCGGCATGTTGAGAGCCGTGTGGAGGCAATCCTCCCAATCATGATTACCTTTGCATCGAAAATGCGAAAGGTAATGTTTTGATCGCCGTGTATTTGTATGCGTGCGTGTTATTTGCATAAGTCAAAAAGTATTAAACTGAATCGCACAAAATTTGGTGGGATCATTGGTTATTATCCAGGGAGCATTTGATTCGAATTTGGGATTGATCGGGTCAAAGGTCAAGGTCATGAAAGGTTAAACTATTCTTTTAACATAGCACGGTCATTTTTTATCCAATTGGCATGCAACTAATGCCAACACGTTCATAATTCAATGCCCAATCTTGTGATATGCGAAGGTATGCGCTCTACCGAGTGCCCATTCTAGTTTTTCTGTGAATTCATCCCCTTTGAACTACTCACATGTAAGCCTACTGGAAAAGTTAATCATAAATTAAAGATAGAATTGTATGCAACTTCTTGCAGACTGTTTTCTGCCAACAACTAACAATACAATGCAATGTGCAATCCAGAAATATGAACTTCTATTTGAAACAACTCTCCAGTGCTGAGGGTGAAACGAGTGGGTGGTTGTTGATGCCGCGATGAGATGGTACGGAGAGGGGAATATTCAAAACACATTTTTAATAACTCATTGACAGGCATTAAAACCAGCCTTGAGCGTCACATCTTTGCCCTCTCCTCATCCTCACTGGAGGAGAGCAGCATCTGATTAATATGCTGCTGTATAATTAACAGCTTTCTTTGTCACAGAGTTAATAATAAAATTATCACACCTACATTATGTGTCTTGCGTTAGGGCAAGTACGCTATAAATGCAGAATATGAATACGCCGGATGTGTATGCATACTGTGAAGTAACACTGTTCTGCGAATGAATTATCACTTTTGTTACGTTTATTTCATTTCCTGCCCGGCGGTGTATTTACATCATCCCCAAAATCGACACACAATTAGATAAATCAGAGATTACGAAGGCCAGCCAACGACATTTCAGCAGCTTTCAGAGGGGGAGGGAGCTAGCATTAATCAAGATACACTTAATTACGTCGGGCGTAGCCTCATTTTAAGTGCCGCCATGAGTAATGCAGACAGATCATGCGTAAACCCCTCAACGCATTGTTACCTCTCAGGGCGCCCGTTATCCGGAAACGACGCCCCAGATCCGTAGCTATAGCGACGTGTCGACGTCGGGCCTCGTCGCAGCGGGAGACGGAGTCGTCTGGTTTCACGCCAGATGCGCTGCGAGAGCGGGAAACAAGCATGACATCCAGCTGTGTCTGACAGAAGAATAACAGGAGTCACACCTTCACTTCAAATCTCAGCCGGAAAACTTCGCTCAGGTGCGTCTGACAAATCTGAGGAGGGGGGGGGCGATGTTGGGGAAGGATGCGGTGACAACGTGGCTGCAGGCGTATCCGCTGCATACGAGGCAATCAGTGGGAGACACTACAGCTATAAAGGGTCCAAGTGCAAGGTGTTTTTTTTTATGGCAAAATCTAAGTTTGCAAACAAGAACTTATGCATCATTTGTTAAGGTGGAAAGGAGACAGGAGGCATCGATGCCTTAATGAATCAGAACTTGTTTCCTTGTCTCCTCAGTTGAAGCTTCCTTCTCACGTCATGAGGGGTTCACTATCAAACAGCTGAGAACTTAGCGTTTCTAATCTGTGGAATAGTGATAGTTAACTTATCAAATATTGCTCTAATGCAAATATAGATGCAGGGTGGTGTATACACATTTACAAGTAAAAGATAATTAAGGGGTTGCTTTTCTTTTTGTTGTTTTTCTTTTGTTTTTTGGGGTATGTATGTGTGTTTTTATGCATGTATGTATGTAGGTGTGTACATGTGTATATATGTATTTATGTGTCTATATATGTATGTATTTTTATATATATAACGTATATATATATATATATATATATATATATATATATATATATATATATCACTGTGTCCTGTTTTGTGTGTGCATGTGTATGTATATGTGTATGTATGTGTATATACTATATACACATACATACACATATACATACATGTATAGTATATATAGATGCATACATATATATACTATATATATGTATGCATACATATATATACTATATATGTATATATATATATATATATATATATATATATATATATATATATATATATATATATGTCCTGTTTAGTGTGTGCATGTGTATGTATATGTATATGGATGTATATGTGTATATGTGTATGTATGTGTATATATAGGTGTATATATGTTGTTCTGTTTTTGTCTGACCTTTTTGTATTTGTTTTATGTTAATATGTCTAAACAAATAATAAATGTAAGTGACAACAACACTATTGCTGTAATTATTTGTGTATTACAACTCATTCAGTTTTAACTCTAAATCAGGCGTCCTGAATATTCCCTGTTAACTTGTCTTCAGCCTTCCCGAATACATAAACAAAATAACAACAACACATTATACAAACACGTTTGACCCTTCGACCTTGTAAGAATATAATTACAACCCGTTTTACTGTGCGCTGCTCTGGCCTGAATGTTTGCCAATCATGAAACTCACTCACTCCACGTCGTCGTATTTCACATAAACCGTCACCAAACAGACGGCACAGATGTCACAGCCACAATAAATAAAACAGTGACATGAAGGGAGCCGGTTGGTCGGTTTCTAACCTGACCAAATGTTGCACACTTGGACACATATGATATCCAGGCATGTACGGGTTTGATAACGGTTTATATCAACTGAAAGCACAGAAACAGAACACACTCAGAAACTTCGGTCTATAACCGGCTAACTACTAGCGTAGCATTTTCCCTCGCTTTCTTCCAGAAGGACCCCTGAGCTGACCTAAGTGCCTGTCTGAGTTTTACTCATCTTAACCATTATTAACCCTTCACACACATGCAGATACACGCATACCAGAAGAATAAATGAAACAATCAATAAAAATAACAAATACATGAAAATATTGGGGGTCAATGTCCAGTTTGTGGTATTGTAGAGACTTTCTGCCGTCCTGATGTCAGTCACACAAACATGATTTTCATTTAAAAAACGTCTTATAAGTCCGTGGAAAAACACGGCGATGAGATACCACGCAAGCTAACGTGTTTCTAGGCACAGGAGACGTTGGATGTGTTCATTCAGAAGGATGGGGAACGCCTACGGAAGACGGAATGTGGAGAGCCGAGAGAATGTGTTTTTTTTTCTTCTCCATCTCATCATCAAAGCAGAGGAGACCCCCTAGTTGACCATCACATTATGATTGCTGCAGAAAAGTGAGTGAGAAATAAAGAGAATATGCTATACGGCTAAATGGGCTCCAACTGATTAAACTGAGATGCAAATTTCCAGTGGAGATAAGGAGATAAGTGAAGCCTAAAGAGGCCCATTCCAGGGCAATCTCAGTGTGAAATAGAACAGTAAAGTGTCTTATTATCCCAATACATACTGCGGATAATGTGCCCATGATAAAGATGTGCAATGCTTCCAACGTCCTTATCATGGACACATTCATTCTAATGGATCCCGCTCTACGTTGCATTAATGCGCTCGTTATAGTTTCTTGGCTTTGATCACTAAAATCACAAATTCCTTTAAAGTGAGTATCCATGCCATATTTTTATGGAAATTAAAACACGATATGTCATCAGCATCGCCTGTTGGATGTTGCTTTGAGTTTTTTTGAGGAAATACACTTAATTGAGAAATTGATACCACATAAATATACAACTGCAGAGAGACGATAGTTAGCTTAGCTTAGAATAGATATTGGAAACAGGGAGAAACAACCAGAACTGGTCTGTTGAAAGTTACAGACCAAGATCTCTAAATATTGTGCGGTTTTCACAGCATGTTGTTGCCTGAGTTTGTTTTTTCTGCAACAATTTCTTGGCAGATAAGGCCGAGTGTGTTGCCTTTGGTCAGAGCCAAGCTAGTTGATTCTCTCTGTTTCCAGTCTGTGCCCTAAGCCAGTCGTACAGGCTTTAAAACCTCACATTTAACGCACAGATAGGAGTGTGGCATCAATCTTTTCATCATCTTACTCTCAGCAAAGGAAGCACAAAAGCGCATTTCCCCAAAACGTTGTCCTGTTCCTTTAAGACAGGCGTGTTACGGTGGCTGAACCTCTGTGCAGCTGCTCATTATTTTCCTGGCTGACAGCGCGTATTCAAACCATGCCATCACAAAACAGTCTTTTGCAACCGTGGATTAAAATACATGGCAAGCATTTTAAAAATCATCTGCAAAGAGCAATACAAAAAGAGCAGTTCTCTATGGAAGCGTAGAGGCCAAATAAGGTACGCACACATCGCTCAAAGGGCAAAGATGTGTTCAAAGGCCTTTGCACAGTGGACAGCCAACTAGTCAAATTGGTGCTTAAAATAGTTCCTATGTATAGGCCTATATATACATGGGATATATATACATGGGATATATATATAAATATACATATATATATATATATAAATATATGTTTTAATTATATATTATATATATATAAAAATATATATACATATATATATACAATAGCTATATAAATATATTTTTTAATTATATATTATCTATATGTATAAATATATATACATATATATATATACAATATATATGTATATATATATGTATATATATATATATGTATATATATATATATTTATATATATATTTATATATATATATATATATATATATATATATATATATATATATATATATATATGTATAGTAGTGTAAAGCATGCCGCACAAACAACAATGCAACTAGTGGAGGCGGCAAGGTGCTCCGTGTTGCCAGATTATAAATGGTGAAGTATCGTACCAAAGGCTCAAAATGCTCGTATTTGGAGGATAATTATCGTGTATCTGGCAACCCTGAAACTTGTAAGGGGTAAATACTAGTTTGTGAAAGACCCAGAGAAACACAAATATCCGGCGAAGCAAAATTTTTTTTGGAATCCCTGCCGGACGCATTTTTTAGGTCTCAAAAAGAGGACGTGTCCGGGGAAAAGAGGACATCTGGTCACCCTAATTTAGTTCATATGGAGGTTAGCCCGCTACACGGTCGCAATGGCACGAATAAACATGGCCGACGCTACATTGATTTGATCTGTTTACCGACACAATGGCCAGAAGTGAAGTATCTGAAACAAACACAATCATGATCAGGAGACAGGAATGTGACACACAGCTTTATTTCTGACCAGCTGTGAGCCTGCAGACCCTCCTCCTGTATAGTCAGCAGTAGAAGGTTTTTACCATCGCCTATACTTTCATGTTCATTACATTTTTGTGTTTCGACAAAATGTGGTTTGTTTATTAAATTCGGTCACTTGTTACGTGATTGCGTGTTTCGTTTTGTAGTTTTCCATGTCGTTTAAAATGTTTTATGTATTTCCTGATTTTCTTATTTGTTTCATGAAGTGCACTTCCAGCTCCTCCTGGCCACAATAATGTGGAGACAACTTTCATCCCAAATTGGAGACATAAGAAATGTTCTTTACGAGACTTACACCAATATGAGGCAGATGAAAAAAGAAAAAAAAAGAAGAAGGATTTTTCAGTTTTTACAGAGCGTCTTTTCATCCAAACTCAATTCCTCCCAATAATGACCAGGTTCATGCTATCACGACAGTGGCATCATATTCATCAAATGAGCATCACTCAGCCGGTTCATCGTCGCACCGAGTGGAACAGAGGAAGAGGAGAAAAACAATAATGTTTCTGAGCTCTAAATTGTGTTTGCTGATAGCGCTGCTGCTTGGCTGGCTGTTGATGGATATTACTTTCCGTGCTGTTCCCCAGGCCGCGGCGTGGAGCGCTGCCTTTTGAAATGAGCGATTGGGTGATGCTCCTCTTAAACTAGTTCAGCGTGGCATCGTTCATCATCCGCGGCACGGCCAGCGGGGAGCGGCGGCCGCGTCCCCGAGTCTGCCAGTCACAATGGGGTTACGGGGAGAATTGGCCGCCTGCAACCTCGCGACGCCGCTCTTTGCACGGGTGGCCACCGAGATAGCGCCGGTTTTCGCGTTTCACGTACGACATCCGACAACCCGCCGAACTGCGACGGAAGCTATTTAAAGCCCCATTATGTAGTTTTTCCCTTGTAGCGCCCCCTTCAGGTATTAAACGTTTACTACAGTGTCGTAAATACCCAGTTACGATAGATCAGGTGTGGTGAACCTCTGGCTCTGAGCCATATGTGGCTCTTCCGGTGACGCATATGGCTCTTTTGAGTTTGAGTTAAAAAAAAAAAATCTCCGCCCGCCCCCTGTAACTTTCTCTCTCCTCCAGATGACAGCAGCAGTAATGTCAGGTCCCTTTCTTAAAGACGTCTTTGTTCTTTTAATAAACGAAACCTCTGTTATTAATCGTCTTGTTTGGCTTCAAATTATCAACCAAAAGAAACTTAGGGAATATGGCCGAAAATAAATCTAACCTGTATGTTTAAAACTCTACATCAAAAATGCCGACTCTTGCTTTTCAGATGAGGTCCAACTGTACATTTCTTTTCAGCACTTTCTACAGCAGCATGTCTCTCTGTCTCTACGTCGCGTAGTGGAGACAATAAAAAGTCCCCTGTGAGGTGGACTGGACTATGTGACGTTGGTCATCATGACAGAAAGCAGGTCCAAGGACCGGGCGCTACAACATGTTACAGAGTCGGGTTTTTAGCCCACAGACCCTGATGGCAGAGGAGGAGGAGACATCAACATATTAAAAGTCATTGTAGCGGCACAATTTTTTTCAAGCTATTTTAAGGTACAATTGTTACATAGTGTCGCTTTAAGGAGCTGTTTCAAAAGTAACGCCACCCTCGCATCCATCCCGTAATAACGGCAGAAAGATTTGCTCAAGAAACGTCTCCTGACAGCGGAGAAGAGTACAACGCGATGTGTCACCGACGCGTGAAACTGGGACTTAAACTATCTTTAACGACAGAGTGCTGTTCTTCAACACACCTGCTATTTCACAGTTATTTCAATATGTGTTGAACAGTGTCAAAGCCAATCATTCCAATGGGCACGGGGAAGTTTTCCGTTCCTCCTTCACACCTGCTGTTTAGCTTTTTTCTTTTTTCGTTGAGTTTTGTCGGCGCTCCAGTTTTCGGGCCGCTCTGACTTTTTCTGCAGCACACGTAGAATCCACACCTGCCGACTCTTCACTTTGCGTCAGAGAGGAATTGATTTGCATGGGGAGAAAACATATTGTTAGAGGTTAATTCAAGGCTGTCTTTGGATTTCGCTGCTTTTTGGGAAGCGCTGCCCACGCCGAGCGCGAGGCGAACCTGACCTCGGTGCCTCTCAGGCGCATCAGAATTCAGATTTTTTTTTAAAACCTTTTCATGGGACTTTTCACCCCTGTAATTGTCTTTGAATTTAATGGACTCAACTTGAAGTGTTTTCTGAAGTGCAGCTGCTGCGCCCACCGCTTTCTACCTGCTGCGTCCACGGAGCTGCAGCTCTGTGGGTAGACACAGAGAGAGCAGTTGTTCGCCATGAAAGAATTTAACAAATACATAAAAACTGTCTGTAACACAGTGTCAGGTTAGTTCGAAAAGAGCCTCCTCATTGTGTGTAATGGTAGAAAACACTTATGGCCTATAGTTACACCTGCATCTCAATGTGATTTCAGTGGAATCAACGTGACCAGCAAACCATCTTCGCTGACCTCTGGGAAAACAGACAGCCTGAGAGTCCAAAACAAGAAGAATCAATTATTTAACTCCACAGAAGATAAATATGTTACAGACCGTGAGACTGACTCAATGGTACAACTACGTGCACAAAAATGTGTGAACGTATCGGCCTGTTAACAGAGTTAATAGCTTTCTAAATGGTAGTTAGCAAGCCTTCTACCTCAGAGAACTATTGTGACTGATTTACAATGGAGCCGGACTTCCAGATGGCTTTCACAGGAGAGGTTAGTCACCACTATATATATATATATATATATATATATATATATATATATATATATATATATATATATATATATAGTTTCTAGAGCCACACAAACGCATTTCACTGTGCAGGGAAGTATAATATAATAATTATATATATATATATATATATATATATATATATATATATATATATATATATATATATATATATATATATATTCATTGGTATGTTTTCATCGGTGTATAATCCTCTGAAACTTGAGAATCGTTGTGTTTTCGTTCATTTAGAATGAGCTTTTTATATATTTATAAAATAGGTATATATATATATATATATATATATATATATATATATATATATATATATAGTTTCTAGAGCCACACAAACACATTTCACTATGAAGGGAAGGAACATAATATAATATATATATATATATATATATATATATATATATATATATATATATATTCATTGGTATGTTTTCATCGGTGTATAATCCTCTGAAACTTGAGAATCGTTGTTTTCGTTCACTTAGAATGAGCTTTTTATATATATTTATAAAATAGGTAATGAGTCCTCTTCACAGGGTTTCCACAGTTCGGATGAGACTAAACAATCACGGTCTCAACCGAAAGCGTTTTGACATTTTGACGGTACTTGAAGGCCACCGTAGCGCTCCTCCGCGCTTATAGAGCAGAGAAGTACTCCATTGGTTGCATTCTGCACTCTCACCACTTGGTGCCACTAGAACACACAAACTCTGAGCTCTTTTTAAGCCCCTAAATGATGAAGTTTGGTGAAGAACAGACAAGTTATGTTCTGTCTGCACAGTTGAACATTGTCACATGAATTGCCGACAGTAAATATTAAGCTCAGGTATTTTGTAGAGCAGTTATTCCTAATGTTGATAAACAACACAGACGGAAAGTGTTTTCCACTTTAACGTATCTTTTATTCATGAATTCATTTGCTCGTATTTCCAATTCATGAGCCACCGATAAATACGCTCGTTAGGTTGTTTGCTTGTATTAAGCGGCATAATGCTTTGTGTTTTTTAAAAGACAAGTAGCTGGCACGGCATTATCTTAGCTTGATTATGGTGCATTCAGCTTAGTGTCTTCAGTTATTAGGCACAGTTAATCATGAAGTTTTATGTTTTTTTAATTTGTAATTGATTTCTGACTCACCCTGTCCTGTGCCTTGTGGGGTGAGCCTCTATCAAAGTGGAGACTCACTGGCTTGCAAGAACATCTTAGACATGTTTTTTTTTCTTTCTTCTTAGATTTATGACTCAGATTTCATAGAAGTAGAACTACCAAACAGTATTTGCCATTTGTTTGGGCCAATTTACATATATTTCAGTGCCCCAAAACAATTTAAAAGCGTGATTTTAATTGCAAAACCACAAATACCACTGATGGACTTGGGAGGGGTCTGCCCCCCATGCAAAGACAATGCACTGGAGTTTGATGATGTTCCCTCTAGGGTAGAGAAAACAACATGGGTGCCCTCAAATGTAGACAACGTGATTCACTGCCACAGACGGCCATAGAGTACATGCTATAAAGAGTTCTGCACGGTGGTGCCTTTAATATATTTTTTCCCCCTGCCACTCAGACAGCCTGAGTCTGCCACTCATGCATAATAATGTGAAGTAATATAACTTTGGCTAAGTAGCCCAAACATGAGCTCAAAAGACCATCCGCAAGTCGCTTATTTCATACCGCACAAACACCTAAACCAAGGTGCAAAATATGGCTTGTGATAATATGTATATATGCAGCACCTGCTGTAAATCTGTGGGATAAAAGCCAACAAGAAGGGCTGAATTTAGCTCCCAGCGCCGCCGCTGAAGGTTGTTAGCGAACACCTTTCGTAACCCTCAGCTGGCACCACTGAGCGGGAAGCATTAGATCAAAAGACATAAGTGGTGTTCGTCATCGCTTGCCATTAAATTCTATAAGGAAAGTGTGTCCTTTGTTCTGCAGCGCAGTTAAAAACTATATCTGTGAGATGAAAAAGCAGCAGGAAGCTCAAGCTGCCTATAAGGCTTTGCAGCTTATAGGCTACATTTATGTGGCCTGTCAAATTGTCAGAATGCAGTTCTGGCAAAAATATTTAAAAGCTTTTTTTGGGCGGGTAATTTTTTTATTTTAACGACGCTATAAATACATCTTCTCTGCATTTTTTTCTTTCTTTTGTAGATGTGATGTGATTCTGACACCTCAAAACCAGTGTTGCTTGGCATTGATTCATGAGAGCAGGGAGCAGCAGGTAAACAGCTCCGGACCCCAAAGGTCATTCACAGCTTGATTTGTAATCTCCTTTGCATTTATCATCCTGTAATTGAAACTAAATTGAAAACCCACAGATACAAACACACTTAATCAAGGGTTACATGTCTTAATGTCCGGCGTAATTGACACACTACATTAAAGGGACACAGATAAAACTTTTATGACGCGCTGTCGTTTAAAAACGGCTTGATGTCGTCCTGCATTTCATTTCACTTCGGCTTCAGACTTGATTACATCGGGTCTGAAGTTCAATTGCTTGTAAGAGCCACCATCTGACAGCTGTTCTGTGAAGACAACCACACACACACACACACAATATATATATATATATATATATATATATATATATATATATATATATATATATATATATATCCCCTAAACACCACAGAAGTAAACAAGAGCTGAGGAAAGACAGGTCGACTGATAGTGGAATTGCCGGAAAAACAAACTTTAATCACTGTCAACATCTCTTTGCAAAGCTCGACCCGAGTGAAGGAACAAAGACTATTTATATGGCGCCTTCCATTAGCGAATATCGCAAAGCGCTCCACGGCTATGAGGTGAGAGCGCTCCACAGCTATGAGGTGAGAGTGATCCACAGCTATGAGGTGAAAGTGCATGCAACGTAGTGAGACAATGAGATTTAAAACAACTACAAAATGTTACAGAAGCCAGTCTACACAGGCTGTGAGCTATTTTTGGAAAAGTGTCGACAGTCCGGTGGGAATAAGTTCCAAAGTCCTCCAAAAAGTGACCGGGCCGGATGACCTCAGTGAACTGCGGGTGTCAGTAATGCGAGACGGAGGCAAACCGTGTGTCGATTCCAGAGCGATTAAAGAGGATGTTTTAGCAATTTCTTGAATTTAATGGGGAGCCATTTGCGAAATTTCCTTTGAGCGGCTCCTTTTGTGATGAAGGGACGACCCGCAGAGTTCGGTAAACACAGCCGGTAAACAATGACGTCATCTTCCACAGGTGGTAAAGCAGAAGCAAATCAAGTCAGCGCCGCTGGTATAATAAACGTGCAGGCTGGGAGTCAGAGTGCATGTGGGACGTATGGTAGATATCAGGCAGAGCAGCGGCGTATATATATTCGTATTCTGTTGGACTCCAACAGAGAGAGATCTCTGGCTCTCAACTCCTTTTAATCACCTCTCCGAGGAATACACAGCTCCGCCCGCTGAGCCAGGTTAGCTGCAGGTGACAAACAAACACACACACACACACACACGGCAACATCAGTAACAGAACCGCTAGCTACATAACACAGCAGTAAGCAGGATTTTCTGCAGGAGCAATAGGGATGAACATTAGTGGAAGGTACCCCGCTGCTTTCAGATTGCTGCGTTGACAGATAACGAAACATTTGAATTAAAGGAAACTGCGGTCAATATCAATGAGACGAAGCCTGCGAGCCAATCCAAGGCAGTCGACTCGAGGTCACCGTTGCGCTCCAGTGCAATATTATTTTAAATGTCCACTGTGTAGGATTTAAGGGGATATATTAGTAGGAATGTAATATACATTCATAACTATGTTTTCATTAGCGCATTAGAGAACTAGAACGGGCACTCGGTAGAGCGCATACCTTCGCATATCACAAGATTGGGCATTGCATTATGAACATAAAAATGGACTGTGCTATGGTAAAAAGAAGATGTTGACCTTTCCATGACCTTGACCTTTGATTAATCCCAAAATCTAATCAAATGGTCCCCGGATAATAACCTATCATCCCACCAAATTTCATGCGATTCGGTTAAATACTTTTTGACTTATGCGAATAACACGCACGCACGCACACAAATACACGGCGATCAAAACATTACCTTCCGTATTTTCAATGTGAAGGTAATTAGCTGAAACTAGGAATCGGTTAGTTTCCGTGAGCCCTTCATGTCGGGACTTAGTCCTATATTTTCTTTCCCTCGTTTTATTCTTCAATGTCGAAATGCTGCGTTGGTTGATGACTGCCGCTTGTTGCCGGGCAGGTATCTCACAGCGGGTTACAAAGACGCCGGCGAGAGCTGCTTTCCATCACAAATTGCAAATCTTTTTTCCCCCCCCAATGATAATATGAAAATATTACAGCTTTCAATTGGAATATCTTTATTCACACGCAGAGTTTTAGATTCTGTCACAATGAAAAATATAGTCCGGGTGTGGAACAGCTCCTTAAAAAACGACAAAGGAGTGATTGACAGTCATTCTAAAAAAAAGCATTTGGAGTTGTGTTTTCGTGGCCACCTCCAATATTCACTCTCTGTTCCTTTCATTTTTGGTCTCTATACCAACTCCTGAGGGAAATAATCTGGCTCTGTAGCTGCTGAATGCTGCGCTGTGTTCACCGGCGACTCCCTATGTCTGTCAGCTGGTACGAGGTAGTAGAGGAGAGAGAATGGACAGAAACAGAAAAACGATGAACTGAAATGTACTTTAAAGATGCTTCAAGAAGAGCTACAGATGTCTGATCTCTGTAGATCTATCACTAAGACGGGTATTTACAGAAACAAATATGTCTGCCCCTCCGTTTAAAAAAATAAGGTTGTACACACAAGGTCGATTTCCCCAAAGTTTCTGTTAATATGAACCCGCATAAATACGCCGTCCGCATACGTCCCATAAGACGCTCACATGACGTGAAGCATCTTTAGTTGCATACTGTGACGTTTGACAACCTAAAACTCTGTTTGACACAAAAACTGAGTTTTCAGAAATCTCCACTTTGGCCGGAGTTTTTAGAAATGATCATTTTCCGTGATAAAACCTCCATTTTTGTGTAAATGAAAGGCCAAAACGCATGAAAATATATGGTTTTCCCATCGTGTAAACGGGGTCTCAGAGTAAGCCCTTTTCACATATTGATATATTGTGATAATGATTGCGTATAAGCAGACACACGGGGCTTCAACGGTCCTCTGATCATCTGGAGATAAACTGGAAAAACACACGACTACAAGCAGCTCAGCACTTGATCAACTCAATACGGAAAAATTGTAAAGTTAATCTGATCATCTGTGTGAAATCATAGCAGATAAAGATGAGGGATTGATTCAGCGCCGCATGGAGCCGCCGTGGTAAAGTCAGAGCGCTCCACCGGGGAGATGCTCCCGTTCAGCTCATGGCATCACCACCATTTAAAAATAATGACGTCACAATATATACATATATTATCTTTAAATCTCAGTAATTATTTAATTACTCTTAAAGCCTTTTTTTCCAATTAATTCCCTCTTAGCTGTACAAATCCATGTGCATTCTTCAAAATAATACACACAGCTATAAAACATGTAGGTCTATGAAGAATTTATTTAAATCCCACGGGATTTTTTACAATTATTATAATTCAAAATATTCAGTTGATACGCACTCCTCAAAGCCGCCAGACTTCCACGGTTCCAACCGCGGTCTGGTCGGATAAAGAAAGCTATAATTCAGTGTTATATGTGAATGTGTTCGCCCCCCCGCCTCGCTCTGCTGTTGCGAAATCACTCAAGGAGTCTGACGCTGTGCGACAAAAGTCTGGACAGACTTCTGAATTACTCGACTTTTAGATCTAATACGAGTGAAGAATCAGCAACTTTTCATCTTAAATTTCATGTTGACAGACTGCTGAGGGGAAATAATTGAAAAGTTTAACCATATATTTCGCCTGTTTACAAATCGGGGGACGGGAATCGCATCGTACGCATTGCATTGTGGGTGTTTTACGAGCCCTGAGGAAACACTATGCGTCCGTGAAAATCCTCTGAAGAAAGGATTTGAATAGATATATTTGATTTATTTATCTTATACCATTGTAAATGTAATGTTTAAATTCTTGCACTATGTTGACTGTCGATTATTGTTGATTGTTGTTGTTTTGTTTGTCCGTCTGTACACACCCGCCGCCTGGTCAAATTCTTTGTGTGTCTAACACACGTAGCAAATAAATGTTTATGATTCTGATTCTGATTAATCCTTTTTTGTCTATTTTCTGGCTACTACTTCACTATCATCTAGGAGTTAGCCGTCGCCATGTTGAGAGCCGTGTGGAGGCAATCCTTCATTTATGAATATGGTCAGAATTTGGAATCAGCACTTTTAAATATGTCAAGTTACAGGATTTGGGTAGAAGATAGAATAATTTACGAGTTATAATTGTGAATAGCGCTCTCGACGCCCAGAGCTAATCAAAAGGCTGAAACAAAAGAGACAAGCCAGAGCCAGAGCACGCTGACATTTCTTTGGTGTTTCAAAGTGTAAGATGTTTTGTTTTTTTATCTCTTAATGACTTGCACCTGCTGAACAACTGGTGTTCTGTGTGTGTTCTGAATAGCAATTATGTGGAGTGTCAAAGGAGCTACGATATAATAAGTATTTTTTTCCATAATAATCAGGTTCTCCGTTTTGTTTTCCCCGCACACGTTTACACATTTCTTCCTGTGGTTACAACAGATGATAGCTGAGAACTGACCTTGTGCGGAACAATACCTTATTCTTATTCTAACGCTCACCTCCTCCACCAGATGACGTGAGATACTGTCAAATGCAATTGTCATTATGCAAAACTTTCTTTAAAAAAAAATGATCCACACATTTAAAAACACAAAGTCAGCGTCATCACCCTAAACGACAAGATCTCATCTTTCTCCAGTCTCTTGCTGCGTTCCTCCATATTCTCGTTAGAGAGAGAGAGAGTGACTCGGAGGATCTCTGCAGGTGGCGGAGCTGTTTGTGGACGATGAGCGATGGCGGTGTCTTGGGCCCATCTTTAATTCAGATGCCTCATGGTTCTGTGGCGGAGAGAGAAAACAAGAGACTTAAGATACAAGATTGATGCTCAAGTGGGAGGCGTGCACAGCCAGCGTGAGTCACACAGCCGAGGCATCACGCAACAGAGCCGGCGGTAGATTTTCAGTTCATATGTCATCCCGAATCGATCGTCTGGGCCGTCTGGTTCGGTTGTTTTATTCCTAAATCACATCACAGGCTGAATCGTGGTTGACATATCAACTAAAAATGCAGGTGGGATTAATATTTGAGAATTTGTGGAGTGAAGGACACCCTGGATAAATAATAAACACGGCTCGTAACACACAAGAGAGCCCCCTGGGGCGAAAGAGAGCCTCGGCTGACTCCTCTTCCTCCCGCTCTCTGTGCAGTGGGTCAGCTTCAAGGACCTGTCGAGGTTGGGTAAAGTGCAGGAGAACACGTGGCAGAATAAATCGGAGGCCCAGAAACCAACCGGGTCTGTGTCCGTAAGTTGAAGAAGCATAAAAAACTGTATTTTAAATGAGTGGCATGGGGACAAATGCTAAATCCTAGTGTATTAATATGAAGAGGGGAACTACCAGTAACTTTATTTCCTGCGCAAATTACTAATTCATGGACGCACATTTAAAAGGGAAATGATCCCGAGACCTGCCTGGTCGTGTCATTTCAATTCTGAAATTGATCTACCAGAAGAAAAGGGATTATAAGTCATATAAATTAAACATGTTCTATACCTTGGAGGGAAGAGGATGTGCTCAGTAAATATATATAAATATGTATTGTATGAGTCCCCATAGTACACCATACACTACTAATACAAGTCCTCGTAGTACACCATACACTACTAATATGTGTCCCCATAGTACACAATAATACACTACTAATACAAGTCCTCATAGTACACAATACACTAATAATAGAATTCCTCATAGTACACCATACACTATTAATACAAGTCCTCATAGTACAGAATACACTACTAATGCAAGTCCTCATAGTACACCATACACTACCAAGATAAGTGCCCATAGTACACCATACACTACTAATACATGTCCTCATAGTACACCATACACTACTAATAGAAGTCCTCATAGTACACTATACACTATTAATACAAGTCCTCATAGTACAGCATACACTACTAATACAAGTCCTCATAGTACACCATACACTACCAAGATAAGTCCCCATAGTACACCATACACTACTAATACATGTCCTCATAGTACACCATACACTACCAATACAAGCCCTCATAGTACACCTTACACTACCAATACAAGTCCTCATAATACACCATAATACATTACCAATATAAGCCCTCATAGTACACAATAATACACTACTAATACAAGTCCTCATAGTACACCTTACACTACCAATACAAGTCCTCATAATACACCATAATACACTACCAAGACAAGTCCCCATAGTACACCTTACACTACCAATACAAGTCCTCATAATACACCATAATACATTACCAAGACAAGTCCCCATAGTACACCTTACACTACCAAGACACGCCCTCATTAACACACTAAACACATGAACTGTCCCCGGTTGGATCTTGTGTTGTGTAAGTCTTTATCTTCTTTCTTTTTTTACATCTTTCCTGCCAAAAGCAGCGCGCCTGGAGCTCATATACATGCAGTGTACTGTATGTGGACACCTAACCACACGGTGTCTTGTATTCTGGTCTTCCAGCTCAAGTGTGTGTGGCCATCATCCAGCATCCAGCACCCCCTCACTTGCAAAACAAAGACATCCTTCAGGCGGTCAAAGGGAAACCGCAAGGTGAGGTATGAATGGATGCAAGGCTGCGGTTGCTTGAATGACTTGAAGGTGCAGCGGCGCCCATGTTCCCCCAGAGACCCAACACCTCGGAGAATCAAACACAGAGGGAGCGCATGAGAGATCACAGATCAGAATAAAACGTTATGTCTTCTCATTCGCCTGCTCACGTTATTACTCCCAGTGCCACATATATTCTCATTTCTGACTATCCCATTTAAATCCTGCTGGTCCATGTCCACTTAAAAGAAACTATGATAAAAAATTAATTGAAATCTGAACACCATCCGTACATAAAACTCCATGAACTGGTGCATTTCGGTTTGGATTTCCTTCACAACTCAAAGCCCTGAGCGGACCCTCGTCTTCATTTTGAGTTTGAGATTCTCTTCTGCTGCTGTTTTCCTCTTCTCCTATTTCCACCACAGTTCTTCTCTTTTATTTGACGTAAACCACCGATGCTGTCGCTGTTCAACCAAAAGATAAATGCTTCCATTAGCCGAATGTGCAACTATGATTAAACAACTTTAAACAACAAACAAAACACCCACAGATTACTGTGAATGAGTGGCAGAGGGTGTGGACTCAAGTCAGAACCTCACATTAATGTATCTTTTGATACCAGCAATATTATGATAATATACGAAAAGAAGTGCCTTTAACTGACACAATATACAATGTGAGAGGCAATTAAATAGAGTTATTATTGTATATCCTGCATATTCCCGTCTTAGACACAATTAATAGGAACAACAACAACCTGCGAGTGATCTGTTGGTATGTGTTGCATATACGAGGTGCTAAATACTAACATTTGCAAATGTGAAAAATGTCATGATGCTATCTAATATTATCTTCCGTTTGAGTGTTTCTATTCCGGACCTGTAGCGGCGACACTTTCCAAACAGGTGATGGGTACAGGTGTGGTTGGGATGAATAGCCGTAGCGGATATTCTTCGTGAATATGCGTATGTTTGGTTTATTTAAACCACTTAACGCGTTCCATATGTTGGGATCATCCGTGACGGACAACAATCGTGTTGTTTATTCGTCTTTCACGATCCAAACTCCCGCAGCGAAATTCATTTCTTGCCGCCCACCAGCACTCTTCATAGTTGCCTTGGAAACGAGAAACTTGCGGTAGCTTGTCTGTTTAGTGAAAGTGAAGTAATTGATGCATTATATGCTAATCGGAAATAACGGTGTGTGTGTGTGTGTGTGTGTGTGTGTGTGTGTGTGTGTGTGTGTGTGTGTGTGTGTGTGTGTGTGTGTGTGTAGGACGGCATGGATGTTCACTCAGTTGGCATGCCAAGCAGATGCAGATGAGCGTAAAAATCTGTCGGTTTCCCGGGCAGACCTTTGATGATGAATGCCAGACGCGGCTCTCCGCTGATGGAAGCGTCTGCTTCCTGCTCAGCAGACCAGCGAAAAAAGGCATCAGGCGATGGAATATTAAAATCATTATATCGGAAAAAAAATAAGGGAGAAAAAGAAGAAGAAAATAATCGAGTGTTGGAGGCGGGGGGAAAAACGGCAGAGCGATAAAACGGCAGCGGTTGTTCAAAAGGGAGAAGTTTCGAATCGGATGGTGCAGTCATGGTCCTCTCAGGATTTCTGGTGGACGATTGAATGTTCTGCAGGATTATAAGAACACTTTAATGTTCTGCGACACTCCAAAACATACTAATAGAGGAGCACAAGCACATGGAGGAAACATCTGTCCCAGTAAACTCAATCACTTTTATGTCCGCGTGGACGACGACTGAAAACATTATCCCTCTCATCATGGTTTCTCCTTAACGTCATCATATGTTCCCAAAAACGATGCTCCCCTTAATAAGCATGGCTCCATATGGAGATAAAAACATATACAGCAATGCCTCAAGGAGCAGTAGCAACAATTTTTTTTGTAGCCTTCTCGACATTTGACGGGGGAGAAAGAAAAAAAGATGAAAATGGAATCAAACTGAAGTGCAGTATTGTGAATAATTTAGTGGCGTGGCAAAGATCTCACGACTTGCTCATTTAGGGAGATTAACAGATGCGGCAAATCACTTTGCTGTCAATCCTTTTACAGTTTCCGAGCTGAAGAACTATGAAACAAATCTGATTTTTGATACCTCCAGTGGGAACTAATCTTCACGTGGGGTCTTCTTTTCCTCTCTTCCCTGCACAGTAGGTCTAAAAAAATATCTGGTAAAAAAAAAAGGATGCATTTGTTATCCAACTGAGGGACCATTGTGTCGCAATTTCTCTCTCTCTCTCTCTCTCTCTCTCTCTCTCTCTCTCGCTCCGTGGGCTTATCTCACTCATTCAAATTCTGCCCCGACAGCAACTATTTTTTGAATCGGTCCCTCTGATTACATGAGGAAACACATTTGTGCGAGTTCCATACAAGAGCCGCACATAATGAGAAAAGCTGCCGGACGGCAGATAAGTGTGACCTGGCCGACAATGGGAGGATACCCGCCGCCGATTCAGCAGAACACAGAAAGATGTCCTCGTCTCCCACGGCGCGTATCTCTTTAAACTCGGTGCAGTTTAACTCCGCTGAGACTCTTGTGTACCTTCCCTAGTCCCGCCTCTCATCTCTGAAAACCCCGTCCTCCAAACCGAGAGGCACTCGAACCCAAACCAACACTTCCCCGCGGACGATCAATCTTAAAGCCTCATAGCGGCCGCCGATGTACCGTCTGAGGAGCACGAGCGCCTCTCGCGTCTCCACCTCCCTCCTCCTATCTCTCTTTCCTCCCATCTCCCTCCTCCTCCTATCTCTCTTTCTTCCCATCTCCCTCCTCCTCCTATCTCTCTTTCTTCCCATCTCCCTCCTCCTCCTATCTCTCTTTCCTCCCATCTCCCTCCTCCTCCTGTCTCTCATTCCTCCCATCTCCCTCCTCCCATCTCCTTCCTCCTCCTGTCTCTCATTCCTCCCATCTCCCTCCTCCTATCTGTCTTTCCTCCTATCTCTCTTTCCTCTCATCTCCCTCCTCCTCCTATCGCTCTTTCCTCACACCTTCCTCATCCTCCTATCTCTCTTTCCTCCCACCTCCCACCTCCCTCCTCCTCCTATCTCTCTTACCTCCCACCTCCCTCCTCCTCCTATCTCTCTTTCCTCCCCCTCCCTCCTCCTCCTATCTCTCTTTTCTCCCATCTCCCTCCTCATATCTCTCTTTCCTCCCACCTCCCTCCTCCTCCTATCTCTCTTACCTCCCACCTCCCTCCTCCTCCTATCTCTCTTTCCTCCCCCTCCCTCCTCCTCCTATCGCTCTTTCCTCCCACCTTCCTCATCCTCCTATCTCTCTTTCCTCCCACCTCCCACCTCCCTCCTCCTACTATCTCTCTTTCCTCCCACCTCCCTCCTCCTCCTATCTCTTTCCTCCCACCTCCCACCTCCCTCCTCCTCCTATCTCTCTTCCCTCCCACCTCCCTCCTCCTCCTATCTCTTTCCTCCCACCTCCCTCCTCCTCCTATCTTTCTTCCCTCCCACCTCCCTCCTCCTCCTATCTCTCTTTCCTCCCCCTCCCTCCTCCTCCTATCTCTCTTTTCTCCCATCTCCCTCCTCATATCTCTCTTTCCTCCCATCTCCCTCCTCCTCCTATCTCTCTTTCCTCCCACCTCCCTCCTCCTCCTATCTCTCTTCCCTCCCACCTCCCTCCTCCTCCTATCTCTCTTCCCTCCCACCTCCCTCCTCCTCCTATCTCTTTCCTCCCACCTCCCTCCTCCTCCTATCTCTCTTCCCTCCCACCTCCCTCCTCCTCCTATCTCTTTCCTCCCACCTCCCACCTCCCTCCTCCTCCTATCTCTCTTCCCTCCCACCTCCCTCCTCCTCCTATCTCTCTTTCCTCCCCCCTCCCTCCTCCTCCGTCTCCCAGCCTCTGTTCCAACAGGAAGCCGTGCGCTCAGAGAGGCCGTTGTCTCGTTAAACGGGGAAGCCGAGGAGGAAATGGATAACGGCCAGGCTCGGTAATTGTACAGACTCAATCACTGGGAATGATTTGGCTCCAAAGGCCGCCCTCCTTTTTTCGGCTTTATTAGGAGCGCTGTCCTGCCTCCTACAGCTTTACCTGGATATTCCTCAGAAAGTGACACACAAGAGCCTCGCCAGCGACTGGAACGCCGACATCGGCACGTCGACGTCGACCGCTAACCCGCTGAAGCTCGGCGGATGCGTCGTTTTCCATTTTCCCCATCTAGAATACGGACGTTTGCTTTTTAATAAATTATAGATGAGCGCGCTAATGTCATTAGTTTCGCAGGTGTTTGGTCGTAAACCAAAGTATTGGGCAAATGTCAATTCTGACCTGAGGATTGCGCTGGAGGAGGTCTTAAGGAGGCTTCGCATTTCCTCTTGAGGGGCGCTTGAATATTTGGAGCAAATCTTCCGTCAATCCATCCAATAAATGTCAATAAATGTCAAGGACCCTAGGCTTTAGGACGTCGAGGTAGAGACGGCACCGATGGTTTGCGGACTGCAGTTTTTGAAGCCAAGAGTTTGGCATTTTGCCCGTCTTGTTTGTTTTTTTGTAAGAGATAAGTTCAACCGAAAGCCGAATGAGATGCTTCTTGGGTTACAAAAATGTTAAGAAATAACTTTCATAAAGTAAAAAACACGCTGTGAAAGGGTTAGAGTTATAAGACAACAACCGAAAAATTACACCCTGATGTATGTTTTATTTTACTGTAAATGGGACCAGTATTGATTAAATTCTTTATTGAAACCATAAACTCGTGTTTATAATGTGTACGAAATGAAGTGAGAATTAGAGACATTTTCTTATACAATCTGTTTTCTTTTTCGCAAACCAGAGGAGTCGCCCCCTGCTGGCCAGAAGAAATAATGCGAGTCCAAGGCACCCACCCCGTCCACAGACAGGCTGCTCTGAACCACAAATGTCAACCTCAGGGTTTAACGCCAGAAGAAGAATCATTGATCAACAAAAGCTTCATCTTCTGGGAATCATAAACAGCTCGGAAAAATTCCATTACGATAAATCCAAGTCAAAAATACCTGTGAAGACGCCTCGGCTTCTCCAGGACGTATAAAGTCGCCGTGGCATTTTGCATTAAAAGGGAAAGACGAGGAAGTGTTTGACAGTGTCTTGTTTGACCAGTAAGTCAAACACCCAGAGCACACCGACGAAGGCTCGGGAGGCGACAAGGACATCACGAACAAACACGGAGAGTCCTTTTATTCACTTTACTTACGATATCTGTGCTCAAATGTGGACGTCATCATTGCAGAGAGATGTTAGCCCATCAGTTAGGCACTGATCCGCTGTCTGCTTTCTCTATATTTATACATATTATGCTAATTTGTAGTAATCAAGCCTGATCCCTTTGACACAAAATGTCAAAGCCGGCGTCTGATTGGAGGAGACAAGCACGGAGTAAAAAACAGCCTTTATTACGCTGTTCGACACAAGCAGCAAATTGGCTGGAAATTGAAACTAATGAGCAATTATCCAACCAATGAACTCCTATTAATGTCTGTTTTCTAAATGCTCTCCAACTGAATCCTAATTCCTACTTATTTAATCAATCCCAATAAAATACGACACTTGTTTTCTGCTCCTTAATCTTTCATTGTTTTGGCGAGCGTCTGCGTCTGCAGACTGATAAACATCCAGAGAAAGGGCTCTCAGAGCTCCTCTTGAACCACTGTGCACACTAACATATTTCTTCATAATCAAAACATGGCACCCGTTATTGGTTCAGTTTATTTATACATTCATAAATACTTGATTTGCATGCGGCTTGTATCATGCCCCATATTTCTGCCTTATAAAATGTATTATTTACCCTTTACAAAAGAGAAGAGTTGCACTCTGCTTGAACTGACGGCTTGTTTTCCGATTTAATCTGATATCCCTGACCGGGCAGATGCACTTGAAAGGCCCTTCGATGCGGGACGGCGATGACTTAACGGGGTGTGTTCACGAAGAGAGATCTCCACGAAATATAATCAATTATTCACCTAGTCTCTCCGCCCTGAGCTGCTGTGATACAGCAGAGGGTAAACATGCGCGCATCGCTTTGGTGATGAATGCAACGCTGTAATAATCGATGAACACTAAGTTAAACTGAAGGTTATTGTTGTTGTTTTTAATGAACTCCAAGTTTATAGATTTGCAGTCTTTTTTTTTAATAGTAATGTTCAGCAACCTCAGCAGAGCTTACCGAGGAACCCGTGTGAAGATTCATCGTTAAAGAAGACAACACACATGTAAAAGACCGGACGTCAGGACTGCAGTTGCTTCAATGTGATCAGATGGTTGTGAGTGTGTGTATGTGTGTGTTTGTGTGTGTGTGTGCATGAAAACCGAACTCACCACAGGGATATGGCTATTAAAAAAAAAAAAAGATCACTACCACCACCCTCAGCTCACCAGCTGCAACAACACAGACAGGTCTGTGTGTCAAAGTGAAACCACTCGTTCTGCATGGGCAACTCATTGGACACCTATGACTCTTCTGTCTGTGTGTGTGTGTGTGTGTTTTGTGTGGATATCTGTGTGTGCATATACTTTCCAAGGCTTTCAGGCCCAGAGTGTTTGGTGCTGCAACAGTCACAGATATGAGGAGGCCTCTCAGGCATCACAACAGAATAAAGTGAAGCATCATCTGCAATATTAATGGGGTAATTATGCAAATTAGACACTAGCTTTCATCGCTACACAAAATAGTGATCTGTTTGTGTTCATTGTTCAGACTTTTCCCTTTTTCTGGGTGGGAGCTCGCGTGAATCCGTACGCTAGACTGAAAGGCGTCAACATCTATGATGTCATAGTTCCTGCCGTCATGCTTTAATTCCATAAGAGTGCTGACAACGTCACATCTCCTGTGTTAAAACACACACACACACACACACACATCTAAAGTGTATTAGCATCACTGCCCTCCTTGTGGTTTCATACGTTTCGGTGTTGCAGAAGTCTTCCTGGCGTTAACGTAGACCAATGCTGCCCCCTAGCGTCCGCAATGGGAACGACAGGAGATGAAACGCAAGTCACTGCTGGTTAAGCCACTCGAGTTTTCGGGGTTAATAATGTAATAAAATGCAAAACTTAAGTGATCCTCAAGTTGACCCCTCCACAGGGAGGTCAGAGCACGGGTCAGATGCAGATCCCTGAAATATTAACAGGAGGATATAATGAATGCAGATGAAGCCATCCTGCATCCCGGGGAGCGTTTCTGATTTTAAAATGAGCCGCGGAGCAGCCGGCCTCCCTGCCTGCTTAAATAATGGCCACATTTTCCCATCTCCAGTTTGTAACCCAGGCTTATAAATGTTCACTTATCAAGCCCAATTCAGGTCAACCGTGATGATTTAATCACCTGATGATGTCATCGTGCTTTCAGACTTTATTCAAAGCACAGAGGAAAGGCCGAGTCGTACTCATCGCGACCTCTGGACTGACCTCTGTGGGAGATCGGCGAAGTGCCCTTTGAGGTGAACTTTGAGGAAATGCCTTATGCTACACATTAAACTCCATTTCTTTGTCTTACTCTTGGATTCAGAATCTTTTTGTGAATAATAGGCAATTAAACACTCCTTTGGAGACATTTCTAATTTGCGAGTTTTCACCATTCCATTCTCTGTTGACACACTCGTTCATCACGGAGAGAACGCGGTCTGGACTGGATGTTGCCTCCAGATAATCAGCGCTCACTGTACTCCACGTGTCCGTGCCCAGTTTTTCCACCGCGCTGAGCAATGAGGATGGAAATGTAACCAAGGGAACGGACCGCGGCGACGGAGTGCGTGTGTGTACGTTCCTCCCTTCCAGGAGGAACGTACACACACGCCGATAATTACCGAGTGGAAATAACTTGAAGGTCACAGGTGACAACGCTGCAGGAGGTATGACACTTAAAATATTAATGCAGATAACCAAGGGCACATTTACACACATATCCTGCAGACACCTTGGGGGCAGTAATTGGGGGAACACATATGTATCACATTCTTTAATAAACACATTTCTCTTTTGCAGTAATATTTAAAGTGAAAAAATATATTATAACTGGGGGGAAAAAGGGATTTTAATGACATGCTTGATTTTAATCGGGTGATGCTACATTCATTAAAGCCACGCGGCAGAAGATACGATCTCTGTGGCGTGCACGAAAAGTCCAGAAGGCGTAAGTCAGTAGTTTTAGTTTTAGTTTTGTTTTGTTTTGTGTATCCTCAATTAAGAGGTTGTTGGTTGAAAAAGAAAAAAGCTAAATGTATCACAATTGCACTATCTCGTTGTGTACTTGCCTTAAAATAAAAATATATATATTTATAAAAAAAGAAGGCGTAAGTCAGAGATTCGACGGAGCTATAACGACTTCCTCCTGGCGAGAGGGTGGTTTTCTCCCGGAAAGGGAGCCCCGCTGCCGGGGGAGGCGTGTGGCGAGGCGTGGTCCACCCTGTAGGAGATGGAGTTGTAAAACACGGGGTTGCTGCGGCCGCCGCGAGGCGTGAATGGCCTCTCGTAAATGTCCGGGCGGCAGCAGCAGCACACGCGTGAGATCAAAGCCCCGAGGGGGGCGCGGGGCTCCGAGAGCTTGGGCCGCTCCTCGCGGGGCGAGGCGATCAGGTTGGTGCAGCTGCTGCCGCCCTCCACGGGGAGCAGGCTCAGGTTGCACGGGCTGCCGCGTCCGTCCTCGCCGGCGGCGGCGGTTTCAGCCTCGGCCCGCGGCGGCGCCACCTTCGGCCGGGTCCCTCGCCCCTCCTCCTCCTCCTCTTCCTCGTCCTCCGCCGCCCCGCCGGGCTCCTCTGCGTTGACGGTGAGGAACCGGAGGACCACCAGGTTGAGGAAGGCCCCGATGACCGTCAGCCCGACCAAGATGTACATGAAGCTGAACGCCACGTAGGGGGGCCGCTTCTGGAGCGCGTTGGTCTTCTGCAGGGCCACGAAATCCCCGAAGCCGATGGTGGTGAGCGTGACGAAGCAGTAGTAGTAGGCGTTGAAGAAGGTCCAGTCCTCGAAGTGGGAGAAAGCCGCGGCTCCGATGCACAAGGTGCCCACGCACAGCAGCAGACCCACCAGGACCATGTTCCCCATGGAGACCTCCGTCTGGCGTAATCCCAGGCAGCGCTTGGCGCGGCGCAGGAGGCATCGGACCGCCGTGTTGATCCTCTCGCCCAGGCTCTGGAACATGACCAGCGTGAGGGGGATGCCCAAGACTGCGTAAAACATACAGAAGGCCTTGCCAGCGTCAGTGCGTGGAGCAGCGTGGCCATAACCTACGAAGTGACAGTAGTATAGGTCACACAAGGTCACGGGCGGTATACTGGTTCATCTGGAAGGATTACATCATCAAGGCATCATATGCTTAATGTGAACCGGCTCATCGTGACACAATCGCTCAGAGTTATCATCAAACTCGTTGTTTTTACCCATCAACCATGATGAAGGTCCAAGGCCCGATCCCTGTGTATAGGCCTTCAACCCTGAACCCTCAAATACTACTTTTACTATAATACTAGAAGAAGAAGAAGAAGAAGAAGAAGAAGAAGAAGAAGAAGAAGAAGAAGAAGAAGAAGAAGAAGAAGAAGGAGGAAGAAGGAGGAGGAATAAGAAGAAGAAGAAGAAGAAGAAGAAGAAGAAGAAGAAGAAGAAGAAGAAGAAGAAGAAGAAGAAGAAGAAGAAGAAGAAGAAGAAGAAGTAGACGGCAATGTGCTGCAATATATCACCTTTCCATGACATTTTTTTTTTAAATGATATACATTCAAAGCGGTTTTAAGAAATATTATGTACAAATGTATCTGCCGGGTTGATGACTCTGAAAATGAGAACATCAAGTTTTTATCAATGATCAAATCCAGCACTACACGCTACCAGTCCCAGCTGTGGAGACAAGCTGTTTATAAAGCATGTGTAGTGCTTGGTTTGTTTTTCACTTGTGGTTTTGTATGTATTTTATTATATCTTAATGTTTTGTAGGCTACTATCTGGATATTGAGTCTGCAATAAAAGTTTGATTGATATGTACAATCGTAAGTATTTATTTTATACTTTTTAATCCCCGATTTGAAAGTCTTCCAGGCTCATTTCAAGTCATCTATTTACTCGTATTCAATAAATAAATCGGTGTAATGAAATCTCTGTTTCCTGTGTTTTGAAGTTACATCTTTAATCCTTAATGTTTCCTCTTTATTTACCTTTCTTTCTTGTGTTTATGTCTCCATGCTTTCCCTGGTAAACCCGCGTTTAACGTCGCGTTGCTATGAATTGTGGGCAAAGTGCAGAAATGTGGAAAGGATTCGTTTTTTTAGATTCTCTTCTGCCCCCTACTGGCCAGAACGTGATAACGCAGCTTTGAAGAAGAGTGCGAGTTGGGTAAACAGAGAGAACACGTGCTAATACAAATACGTAATACAAGACAATTAATCTTGCGTTACAACTTTATATCATCACCTGCGCACGCGCAGAGGTGTCGCCCCTCTCACCCTAAAGATGCGGCGACGGTACACTTCAGCCCGACAAAGTTGGCTCCTCCCACATTCACTTCTCGCGTTGCCAGATTGGGTGTGATCTCCAGAGAGTTGAACAAGTGGGATCTCCAGAGTTCACACCTTTTTTTAACTAGTGATGTTTCTGTCATGTTTTAACACCATGTCTAGTACAAGCTGTTGCATTCTCACACACTGATTACATTTGACATAATCCACATCTTAACATCAGGTCATTTTTTGCATGCCGGGCAAATGTAAATGTTTTTTAGGGGTGTTATTTTTTGCCAGAAGACAAATTCAGCTGATTGTGTGCCATCGTGCTATTTTGTTGCACGTCCACAAACTGCATTAAGATGCATTATGCAAGAAACTAACATATTAATAACGTCACAAGTTTGAACCTTGCATGAGATTTAAGATGCATGGGAACAGTGAATGATTTTACATGGAGATAAGAGAGATATTGTAGATTTGAGACATTTTAAACAACACATTTTCTAATTTCATAATGCATTTTATTATAATTCATTGCCTCTGTGAATCTTTATTTACGTGTTTACTAACAGGGGTAGTATTTTTTCACATGAACATATTTTAGGTGGAATATCTCTTTAAGTGATTTTTAAAGTCAACATGGTATTGTTTACAAGTCACAGACGCTAAACAACCAGGGCAAAGTTCAGATATATTTGCTAAATCACACACATCTCAAAGTGCATCCCGGGCCTTTAAAGTTGCACCTGTTCCTCTAAAAAGTAGATATATTTATATATGTATATATATCGGGGCTCCACCGTTAAACACAGCGGATGAAAACAAATAAGCTGCTTATTTACTTACCGATTGTTGTGATAACAGTGATGGCAAAATAAAAAGAGCCGGCGAACTTCCACTGCCTCCCGGCGCGGTGCGGCTCGGACTGGAGCACCACGCGCTCCACGTCCCCGTAGTCCTCCTCGGTGAAGCCGTACTTGCGCTTCAGCTCGCGCAGCCGCTGCTCCAGAGCCCGCTTCCTCGCGCTCTCGCTGTCCGACTCCAGCGCGTCAAACACGGCGGCTCCGATGAGCAGGTAGCACACGATGGAGAGGATGAGAGAGAGGGTCCTGATGTTCTGCGCCTTCATCCTCGACTCCGGAGTGCGCGCGGAGAGGCGCGGAGGGGGGGAGGGAAGGAGGAAGGGAGGGAAAGAGGAAGGAAGGGAAAGAGGGAAGGAAAGGACGGAGTGCGCTGCTTGGAGCATCCTCCGTGCACGAGCTCCATGCATCATCAGAGCGATGGGTAGAGGCCTCTTTCTCGGGGTCAGAGGTGAACAGGGGTGCGTGCGCATGTCCCCCCCCCCCCCCCCCCTTGAATATCTGGTGCTTCAGCAATTATACCAGAAAGTCCCATCATTAGTGAAATAATCCGACTGCTATAGCTTTAACTTTAACTTTGTTTTTATGCACACAAAAAAGTATCTTGATGTCCTGGATATTATATTATTAGTATTCACAAGTGTTTATGTTGTGTGAATATTAATTTGTGGAGATAAAGCAGAAATAAATGGCAACTGTGTAAGTTAATTAAAATGTGTCACTGATTGTCACTGTTGTAGTTTTTATAGTGTACACACATGTTGCTATTCTGCTGTCTTCAATGTCTTTTATTATATTTATCCTGTTATATTTGTAATCACAAGGAGAGTGTTTAAATCAGAGTTAAATTCAAATGCATGTGCAAACGTACGCATGGCCAATAAAGCTGATTCTGACTATATTTCTCAATCATCATCCCTTTCTTTGCCCCTTTATGTATAAATATTGGGCATATGCTGCAAGCTCTTCAGACTGACTCTCTCACATGTTAATCACTGATCCTGTGCGTGTGCATGTGGGTGAGTCTGTGTGTGTGCGTGTGTGTGTCGCATGAGAAAGCAGAAACAGCTGTGCTTTTCCAGACTTCTCTCCCCTCTCTTGATTATTTTTGCCCCGTGGAGCGTTCATGTGCGGAGTATTCACAACACACGCTCGGCTAAAGTATTACTCTGAGCGATGAAGCGTTAGCCGGCGGCGCCGCTGACCTTTACCGAGCACACTTAGTCCCCGAGTGAGCCTCCGCCATTAGACGGAGGAGGAGAGGCGGCGTGCGGAGGCCCTCGTGGTGGCATACAGGCCTGACCGGGTACCGCTCCACGCTATGGAAGCTACTTTAAATCCTGTGTGAAGTCCCCCATCTATTTCGGGAAGACGTTCCAATTTGTGGGGACCCGTTGATGCGCTGAAGCGGGCCGTGAAAAAGCCCGAGATCCGTCATTTGAGTCCACATTCATCGCCTCCATTGTGTATAAAACATATGGCTATCTCTCTCCACTGCGTTCTTATCTCCTCATCTCGCTTTGGTTATAAGTACAAATGCATCTACGGTCCAGCAGATGTTAACGGCGCATAGAGCACGCAGACGAGTCTCGATTTATTTTATTTTTTTCCACCCCACTGGTGGTATAAGAGCAATTATCTCCCTTTGAAAGCGGTCCCAGGGAGATAATAGACTTGCCAGAGTCCACTTAATGAGAGCGCAGTGCTTACAGCGGTATTATTCAACGGCAGTTCTTTATGTAGATTTCACATCGTTTGCAGGAAACAAATAGACCCACGGAAGAAACGGTCACGACAATAGAATCGGCGATAGCGTATTTCGTACAAGCCAGAAGTTAGCGTTGCTTTGGTCGCCGTGACAGAACGGCAATGTTTTTTTAATTGTTTTTCTTCGGCGTGATGGTGTTCTGTAATCTCACTTTTTAGCAACCGGCTATTTTTTTTAAAGACACGTAAAAGTTTCAAAACGCACATCGAGGTATATTATACGATGAGACACTATTAATTGTGGAATAAAACTTTAAAATCTCTTAAAGGGACAGTTCACCCCAAAAACGAAAATACATCCTTTTCCCCTTACTTGTGCTATTGATGAATCTCTAGATCGTTTGGATGTGAGTTGCCTATAGTTTTGGAGATATAATCCGTAGACAGGTCTTTCTATACCAAATGCACGAGGATGGGAGGTGGAACTCCATATCTATATGGAACAGCACTACAGCTATAGCGAATATGTATTGTGATGTGTGTGCTGTCCCTTTAAGCCTGTGTTTACCACATAATTTCAGGCCTCTAACCAAAAGCCTCTTCCAAAAACCATCGACTGGGAACCGGAAGTGCTAAAACGCTCATTTCCGTGCCTCGGAACTCATTAGCACCACTGTCAGCAGTAAATCGCGCAATCACCTGCCGAAGGACAAGAGACTACTTTATAATGAACCCCGTAAGGTAAACAACTCTCCAGCCGCGGAGGATAACGGCGGGGCGTTATCTGATGCGCTTATCTCACATCTCTCTGACAGTTCGTGCATCTCTTTATCTCCCACAGGAAGACATTAGCAGCAGGATGTCCCGTGACATGGCGTCGAGACACTCGTCCGTCCACGTGCCATTCCGGTAGAAAAGGCGAGGTAACGTTCTGCAAACACGGCGCTATCGCTACGCTGATAACAGCGGGGGGCGGTGGCGATAACGGCCATAATGATCACCATATATTACAGAGAAAGGGTCTATTTTGGTCTAAAAAAACCCCACAAAAAACAGCATCTTTTCAAAGCCTGTTTAATAATGAAAAAATCCTCATTTTAAACTCTTTATTGGAGGCGAGTATCTCTTTTTGGTGACAAGTCGTCCATGTCACAGAGGGGAACAGGCTTGAACTTTGCAGCTCTAATGTGAACAGTCCTTTGAGCCTTATTAGCCAAAAGGGCACGGACGTGCTCTTCCATCACTCGGCGCCACCTTCAGGGAGAGGTGCGACATTCAGGCCGAGGAACCTGGTGTGATGACAGAATGTTGTATTTCTTTCTTCTGCTTTTTTTATTATTATGCGGATCAGTTTCCTCAAATGAGAGTAAATTGTGCCTGACTGCAGTCTTTTGGTGCTTTTTGAATTTCAGAGGCGTTTGCAGTTTGAGAGCAGAGTTTTAAACTAAATTGGGTCTTCATGTTTATGTCCTGGTGAGTAAACTACTTCTGCTTTGTTGTCCTCTTGTTGCACCAAAGAAGACCCACAACAACCCAACACAACAACACATCTTATTATGGTAAACAGATGCATGTATTTTGATATGGTAATGGATGGATGGACAGTGTAAAGACGTCATGATATACCGACCTCTTGCAGTTTTTTGCCGCAGGATGTTAAAACTGCTATTTCTGGCACAACTGAAGCACCGGGCAGTCTTTCCTTGCATCTGGCACGGTTGGCAATAGGTTGTTGGATAACTTGTTTGTGTTGCATCATATCCCATTCTGTTACCAATATAGCACCTTATTTTGTTTTTAAAAATATGTCAATAGTGAGAGACAAATAACTATTTGATTCCGTTTAAAGTGCCATTAATTGCACGTTTGTCAAATAAAAAAAAAATCGAGAAAGTTGCATTTTGTCATGAAACTGTTGAAGTATAAGACTATGAAGGGATGTCATTCACAATTAATAATAAAATAAATACGTGTAAGTTCATGAACAGCATTTGACATATTGTAAACGTCGAACAAAAGGTGTGTACAAAAATGAGTGGTAGTTTATTTCTCTGTTGTAACAATGCTTCTTGGCAATACAGATTATACGGTCTGAAAGCCTGTTTATTTCCCTTTTAGACGGTGGCCCATAAGGAACATTTATGTGGATATAAACGGGCTTTGACTTGTAGTCCACTGCACCCGGGACTACAATTCCCTTGAGTCTTTTAGCCCCACAGAATCCAATGATTGTCAAATGGTCTTCAACCTTTTCTGCGATAACTGTTAATAATTCATGTTATTTGTAATAGTTGTGCTCAGTTGCGCGTGTGCACTTTTCCTCCGGTGCTCCGACACCTTGAACCCGCCAGCTGTCCGCGGTCCGCTGAAACTTCGGTTTGACGCAGAGAAGAAATTCAGAGTAAATGAAAGTGAAACTCAAGATGTGGTCCCACTCCCCCGCACACATCATTGTGTCTCACCTGCGCGTCCTCGGCTTTCTGCTCCTCCGGCTCTTCATGGCCGTGTTTCGCTTCACTCGACTTTATTCTGTCTTTAAATGGTTTCGGCGCAGCGCGTATTCATTCTGGCGCTGTGCGAAACGAGTGCTCTATCCGATAGGCCCGTACGTCTTCCCGCTACGCTGGCGCGAGCGCAGCGGCAGCGACCGAGGTGAGCTCGAGCGCAACAGTGACCCAGGTGAGCTCGAGCGCAACAGTGACCCAGGTGAGCTTGAGCGCAAACGCGGCGACCTAGTTGAGCTCGAGCGCAACGACCCACAGAAGGTGGAGGAGTCTCGCCCCGAGGGTCAACATGAGGCCGCGGGCGCCGACGCCCCCGCCGGGAAAAGGGCCGCGGACTCCGACCGAGAGCTCGTCCCTAAAAGGCCGAAGTTTGAGGAAGAAGAGGGCGAGTTTGGCGGCGAGGAGTACCGAGTCGACCCCTCGGAGGACTGGTGCTGCGGCTATGACTCGACGTGGGAGGCGGAGGAGCCTCCGCGGGGCGCGCGCCCGAGGACCAGGCGGCCAGCAGCGCGTTATGTGAGAGGCGATGTTCCATAGGGTCTATATTCATATACTCATTGTTACCTGATATAAACAATTAAATTAAATTAGAAAAATGTAAAATATATACATATATATATATATATATATATATATATATATATATATATATATATATATATATATATATATATATATATATATATATATATATATAGTTTGTTGCTCATGTGGTGAATTACTTCACAATTAATTGGGCCTTTAGTATAAATGTAAAAATTCTGTGTTCCAGTCCAAATTCGGCAGATTTGAAAGTGCTTCAAGAGACATGCAGAACTACAGACATGGCTACCCTGTAAATTACACACACACACACACGCACACGCACGCACGCACGCGCACACACACACACACACACACACACACACACAGTGTTAACCGACACTTTTTTCGTTTAGAATTCCCCACAATCCCAGTTCCGGCGGCAACGCTTCAACCAAGTCTCTGTAAGTACACAAAAGTATGATTGTGTGTCCTAATATTATTTGACACGGTTATTTAATATCTAAAAATTTAAGTGCAACCCTCCTCTGTCGAGCAGGACGACAAGCCCAATCTGCAGTTCTACCTCGGAAACAAGTGCTCCGAACCCGACGGTAGGCCCACAGTCACAAACACGACTCCTAAACAAGCTCTATTACAAAAAACAACGGTTTGAATCAAGAAAAAGGAAAAAGAAGGAGAGGAGAAAGTCTGTGAGCATCTCACACCATTTAAATAATCTTTAGAGCCTCGAAGAAGAGAAACAGTTTGGTAGGCCCAGTCCGGATTAATCTTGATCTGTGAAACTAATCCAGCATCCATCTGCACATTGATTTCCTCCTGATATTTTGTATTTGTCATCAGGCGTCTATATAAACAGTTTCCACCAGGATTGGTACGGAGATTATTCCGCACTGGAGTCTGTACACTCCTACATTCAGTGGTACGTTCACTCTATAATCACACGCGTCACGTCAAACGTTCACTTCCCCCTCACACGACGTGTGTCTCTCTTAAAGGTTGTTCCCACTGCAGGAACCCGGGATGAACTCTGAGGCGTGTATATTGACAAAAGAAGAAATAAAGGTGAACCGCTGAAAGCTATCGCGAGTTTAAAATCCTAGAAAAAAAATCCTTCACGCATTCTGACCGAAGTTTTTACTCTTCTAGGAGTTTTGTGCAAACGACACGGCGAAGGCCAACCTGTTGACGTCCTACAGGCTCATGTTGGACTTCTACGGCATCGAGTTGTGGGACGAGAACAACGGCAAGGTCAAGAGAGCGTCGAACTGGAAAGAACGATTCCAAAACCTCAACTGGTGATTATTTTTCTTTTTAAAAATCAAACCAAATTGTTCACTGGAAGTCAAAAATCATCAAAGTAATATCTGTATGTGTGTGTGTGTGTGTGTGTGTGTGTGACAGTCGGACCCATAACAACCTGCGCATCACCCGCATCCTTAAGTGCCTCGGCACCCTGGGGTACCCTCACTACCAAGCCCCCCTGGTGCGCTTCTTCCTGGAGGAGACGCTCGTCCACGGAGAGCTCCCGGCGGTCAAGGACAGCGTCCTCGGCTACTTCCTGTTCGCCGTCCTCGACAAGGAAGAACGCAGGAAGCTCGTCAAGTTTGCCTTTTTGAGCTACTCCCCCAAGGAGGAGTTTGTGTGGTGCCCCGGAAAGATTCAGAGGATCTGGTCGCGGGAAATCGCAGGCGGGAACGAGGCCTCCGAGCTGAAGAGGAGTCCGTTGAGTCAATGCAGCGATGACGAAGGCCGGGATGAAGAAACTTGAGCTCTGCCCGAAAATCCATTCTGTACTAATCTATACTCTACTGTATGTATACTCTACTATACGTATACTCTACAGTACGTACACAGCACGCTGATCGTCTGAGACACAATACGTGCTATTGGTCGTCATTCAGACCGCTTCACGGATGGATATGGCGATAAAAGGAAAAGTCAGGAGTGGAGGGGGAGGGGGGGGGGATTATTACCCAATGCTGTTAGAGACAGATGCTGCTAATACAGGTATATTATATTACAGGCTAATACTCATGTTCCCACGGTCCTGCAGTGGGTTATTGTGCAGTTGTGTATGGAAGTGCTTTTTTAACTTTAATTCTCACTTAGGTTTCTTCTATTGTTTGTTTTTATGTTCTTATACTTTCACGAGGGCAAAAGATGCAATATTTTCCAACCTGTAAAAAGCTCTCGTGTATTAAAAGTGTGTGTGGTGTGGATGAGTATGCCAACTAGCTCACTAGTTTGACTGCTTAATAAATGATAATATAAATAAATAAGTTGTTTTCTTGATCTCCGATCCGTCACCCTTCCTATTGTAGTCGGAGCATTAAGCTGAATAATGTGATTAGTCACATAAATATGGAGAAAACCGCATTTAAGGCCAAATAAAAAGATGTTGCTTTGGTAAAGCCAATCTCTGGCATTAGAGCAGAATGTTAAAATGCAATAACAGAAGAAAAAGGTTGATTTTAAAGATCTTTAAACATCACAGCTGACCAATAAAGCAGTTCATAAGTGAACATGTAGGATTCTGCCAAACTGCAGTAAAGTGACCTTAATTGGGATTTAAGTTGATTAGATTTGGTTCTACAAAAGTGTATCTTGCTGAAGGTTGCTTATATACCGGGATGTTAAAAACCAGCATATTATATTTGGAGGCGCAGCAACTAAATCACATTCCTTGGCACTGGTCTAACTGGTGTCTGACTGGCATGTGACGCCTTACAACCGGGAACGTCTCTTAGCTGCAAGCTAAGCAGTTTCACATCATTATTATGACATCATGACCAACACTGAATACACACTTGAACCATTAAGACGACAGAAACACGCATTTCATAAACCGGGTTTAATTGGTCGAGCTCAAACAAAATCAGGACATGTCATGAACAACCATAGATGGGGATGTATACTGTAGATAGCCGGAGCCTTTAAGTTCGACGCTGCTGGACATATAAACACACACACACACACGTTGTGTGTAAACAGTGTT
The DNA here is from genome assembly GCA_036178185.1 of Liparis tanakae. Taxonomy (NCBI): domain Eukaryota; kingdom Metazoa; phylum Chordata; class Actinopteri; order Perciformes; family Liparidae; genus Liparis; species Liparis tanakae. Next base: position 21,689,948 of record CM070109.1, on the reverse strand, counting down.
TCCTTAACCTTCACATTATCCATCTCAGATATATGGCTTTTATTTTCTCTACTTAGAAAAGTATGATTAAAAACATCAGTATATACACAAATACATTCATATTTACATATTGCAAATGGTGTGTTACTCAGTTACATTATTTTCTTAAAAAAAAAAAAAACCTGCTTGTACAGGAGAAAGGTACACAAGTCTTAGGATCCGGTGACCTACTTAATACATCTTGCAGACGAGCGACTTCGACGGCCCTCGTTTTCTTTTTTCAAATGTGATAAAACGTTAGAAACCTTTAAGTGACAAAAAAAAAAATACAAACATCGTCAAACCGTTTTCTTCTTCTAGCACTAACACAAATGTGGAAATAACGAAATACTGCTCATCTACGTTTACAGTGATGCAACTGGATCTCAACCGCGTCTCAAAACCACGCGTAGTGTCAATAGAACCGGCACTAGGACGCCGTGTTCTTGTCAGTTTCTGCAGGTTTCTCGCTCTTCTTGGTTGTATCAGTTTTACTGTCTTTTTTCTCCTCTCTCTTTTCTCTACTTCTGCTCCTGTCCCGGCGATCCCTGTCCTTGTCCTTATCTTTGTCCTTGTCCTTATCTTTGTCCTTGTCTCTATCTTTCTCCCTGTCTTTGCCCCTGTCTTTCCCGCGGTCCCGGTCCCGGCTTCGGGATCTTTCCCGTCTCCGTTCTCGATCCCGTTCGCGTTCTCGATCCCGGTTTCTCCCTTTGTCGCGGTCAGACTCCCTCCTGTCAGAATCCCTGGGTCGGTCCTTCTCGCGGTCCCTCCTCTTATCGGTGTCCTGATCCTTGTGTCGCTCTCCCTCCGTCTCCCGGTGCCTCTCGCCCTCCTTCGCTCGGCTGCGGTCTCTCTCCCGGCCGCGCTCCGGATCGCGTTCTTTCTCTCGGGCGCGCTCGGGTTCGCGATCTTTCTCGCGGTCTCTCTCTCGGGGACGCTCCGGGTCGGGGACTCTTTCTCGAGCGCGGTCCGGATCTGGATCTTTATCTCGAGCGCGGTCCGGATCTGCATCTTTATCTCGAGTGCGCTCCGGATCGCGGTCTTTTTCTCGGCCGCGCACAAGATCGCGGTCTCTCTCCCGGCTACGCTCCGAATCGCGGTCTCTTTCTCGGGTGCGTTCCGGATCGCGAACTCTGTCCCGAGGACGTTCCGGATCGGGAACTCTATCTCGAGGACGTTCCGGATCGGGAACTCTATCTCGAGGGCGTTCCGGATCGGGAACTCTATCTCGAGGACGTTCCGGATCTGGAACTCTATCTCGAGGGCGTTCCGGATCGGGTACTCTTTCACGAGGACGCTCCGGATCTGGAACTCTTTCTCGAGGACGTTCCGGATCTGGAACTCTATCTCGAGGACGTTCCGGATCGAGTACTCTTTCTCGAGGACGTTCCGGATCGGGAACTCTTTCTCGAAGACGTTCCGGATCGGGAACTCTTTCTCGAGGACGTTCCGGATCGGGTACTCTTTCACGAGGACGTTCCGGATCGGCAACTCTTTCACGAAGACGTTCCAGATCGGGTACTCTTTCACGAGGACGTTCAGGATCGGGTACTCTTTCACGAGGACGTTCCGGATCGGGTACTCTTTCACGAGGACGTTCCGGATCGGGGACTCTTTCACGAGGACGTTCCGGATCGGGGACTCTTTCACGAGGACGTTCCGGATCGGGGACTCTTTCACGAGGACGCTCAGGATCGCGATCTCTTTCTCTTGGACGCTCAGGATCGCGGTCTCTTTCTCGAGGACGCTCCGGATCGCGGTCTCTTTCTCGAGGACGCTCCGGATCGCGGTCTCTTTCTCGAGGACGCTCTGGATCGCGGTCTCTTTCTCTGCTCCGCTCCGGATCGCGGTCCCTTTCTCTGGCTCTATCCCACTCTCGCTCCCTGCTCCACCGCTTGCCCTGTCCTCTATCCCATGGTGGCCTTCCTTCGTTGGGGACTTCCCGGTCTCTTTCCCTCCGGCAGTCCTCAGACAGCTCCCTCAGTCTCTCTTCAGCGGTTTGTGCAGGAACAGGAGCAAGTTCTCTGTGCACTCCTTCAAAGAAACTGAAGCGATCTCCGATGCGTGGGTCTGATTCCTCTCGGGTGACGCTGCTCCTTCGCCTCATTTCGGGAGAGAGGTGGCGCCAGGGGTCGTCCCGGAGCAAATCAGGACTGTGGGTTCCCAGGCGACTTGGGGGACCGTGGGGAGTGTCTGGAGGAGTTGGCAGTAGAGGCCCACTGTGGCGAATAGGTCTCACCTCATCAGGGTGGCGAATAGGTCTAGCCTCATCAGGGTGGCGAATAGGTCTAGCCTCATCAGGGTGGCGAATAGGTCTAGCCTCATCAGGGTGGCGAACAGGTCTAGCCTCCTCGGAGTGCCTATCTAAGCGGTACCGCTCCGATACTCCAAAACTCTGAGACGGGTGGGGTCTATTCTCCTGAGGAAGAGGACCGCGGTGCTCATCAAACGATCCTCGATGTGGTGGTGAGGAGAGCTGTCTGGGGTTTTCGTACTGGTTATGTGGATTGAAGTGCTGTCCGCTCATCTCGCTGCTGGAAGGTGGGCCTCTTCTGTCCTCGTACTGGTTAGGTGGAGGTCCTCGGTACGCTGGACCTGGCAGGGGGCCATGATTGTCTTTAAACATATGGAGAGGGTTTGGGTTTTGGTCCACACCTAGCTTGAAAGAGTTAGAATGGTCTCTGTTGTAGTGCTCTGCAGGGCCTCTAGGTGGGTCCACAATCGGGGGTTGAGCCCCATGGTCCCTATACTGAGATGGTGGGGGACCCCTGGGCCCTGGGAAGTGGGACGGAGGAGGGAGTCTGTTTTCAAAGTGACTGGGAGGTGGCCCAGTGAAAGGTGGAGGAGGACCTCTGTTTGCAGGGTAATTAAAGGGTGGTGGAGGACCAGCGAATCGTGGTGGGGGTAAACTGTTCTGTCCATCAAAAGAAGGACGTGGGGGAAGGCCGGGAGGGAGGCCTTGCTGTCCAATGTGCTGTGGGGGAATGGAGGGATTAAACATTTGAGGAGCAAGACCTCTCTGTGCCATTGGAGGGAAAGGTGGGGGTCCTCTCAGTGGCATGATATTCTGGAGAGGTGGTCCAGAAAGAGGCTGTTGCTGCTGTTGCGGCTGCTGCTGCTGCTGCTGCTGTTGCGGCTGCTGCTGCTGCGGTTGGGAGCCTGGCCACTGGTTCTGATAGGGAGGGTGGTATGCAGTCGGAGGAAGACCATATTGCTGGCTGTTGTCAACCTGCATGGGGAGAGGACCACGTACAAGGGGAGACACGTGCATGGATGGAGGGGGTCTCTGCATAGAAGGGGGGCCCGACATTGGAGGAAGACCTTGCATGGGTGGAGGCATAGACATCGGAGGAGGCCTTACCGTCAGGTTTTGTCCCTGCATCGCATGGGGCGGGGGGAAGTTGGATATTTGGGGAAGGTCAGCTGAAGGTCGATACTCGCCGTCGTAGCCCGACATGTGACGCGGCATGTGATAAGGCTCGAGCGATTTGGAAGGGTCACCCATCGTTTTGCTTTGAGTGAGAACTGGGATCGTCAGAGGTATGGTGGAGGTGGGATCGTCATAATAACTAGCGTTGGATACATCTTGGCTATTATCCTCATAATCAGAGTCCTCATTAGCTTTTAAAATGCTTGCAGCGTTTGGCCAAATACTATACATGTCCAACTCGGTTTCTGCCTTGATCGGCTCAGCTTCCACACATTTAACCTCCGGCTCATCCATGTAGTTGATGTCCATATCGAGGTCTACGTCCTCTCCCAATAACGGAATTGCGACCTCCGCGTCGTTCGACTGCATGAAGGGTAGCGTCTCACTTTTCACCTCCTCGCGAGGCAGCGATGTATCGGGGCCTTGAGAGGAGTCCGGGAGTTCGGCTACATCGGACACCGGAGGTTCTTCGACCACGGCTTGTGATAGAAGAGTCGACTCCACCGACAGAGCAGGCGTCTCCTCTTGATCCTCAGGGTCGTCGGTCGATTTGTCGCCCGACGACGGCTGTCGAGGGTCCCGGCTCTGTCGGGGATCTCTGTTCTGGTTGATCAAGGGAGAAATCGCTGAAGCTTTCACTAGTTCCTCGACCTTTTTGCCAAGTTGCATGAGCTGACTGTTGGCCAAGAGAGATTGGGTAGTTTGAGTTAAGAGTGCGTCGGGGAGTATCGACGGGGCACTCGGTGTCCCTGTGGAAGACGTCGGCTGTTCCACCTTTTTCAGGAACGCCTGCTCCCCGATCTGTTTAAGGCTTTCTAAGATTTTTTGGGAATCAGTTAGCAATTCAGTTGCAACCGGAACTTGGATCGGTACGACCGGTTTCACATCTTCGAATATCGAGTCATCCTCTGGGTCGTACGCCACATCGTCCACTTCGTTTGCATCGGACTGTTTCGAGGCGTCCGGCTTGCTTACTACCTCAACAGGCTTCTTCGGCAAATTGTAGCCACTACCGGGGTCATACTCTTCTTCTGGATCGTACGGCCGGTCATCTTCGTCCTCCTCCACTTGTTTCTCTTTCGAAATGTGCGCAAACTGCTGCACAATAGGGTCCAGCATTGTCGAGGCCTGGACGGAGAGTTCGCCAACCGGATCAGACGGAGAGTTGGACGCTTCGGAGTCTTGCTTTTTCTTCCCGAAAAGAGTTTTGAGAATAGTCTGTAGAGGAGTAGCGGTCGCTGCAGAGGAAGCAATCGAGCTGGACGAGGACGGGGAGTCCCGGCCGGCGGTGGCGCTCGTAGCTTTGATAGAGGACAGAAAAGAGAAGACGGAGGAGGTGGCCGCGCTGCCGCTCGAGGTCTCGGAGGAGGTGACTGGAGGTGACCCTGGAGGAGTTGTGCTGAAGGGGATTTCGTGACTCTGCCGTGAGCTTCTCTCCGTTCTGAGCAGAGGAGAAGGCTTCGGGAGGCCGGTGTCATCGGCGTCTTTGGTCTGCATCTTGAAGCGTTTCTCCTCAGCTTCCATTGGAGCAGCGGCTCGCTTTCTGTCCTTCTGGCAGATCAGCAGCCCCAAGAGGAGGTTTGGACGAGCTGGTTCAAGCCCTGCAAAATGGAAGAATCACAAGAATCTTTGAGGACAAAGTGAACTAACAGATACAATAGAAAACTACACAGAGATATTCTTTCTATAAACTACAAAAACAAAAGCATTTCTGACTTGGACAGTAAAACCTGGTGAAATGAGAGCCTGTGAAATTTGTTCCTCAATACATACATAAAGAATTAATAGGACAAGAAGCGTTATCCTATATAAAGTTATCTCAAGTATATCCTATTATACGACGAATTGTAGAAATGTGCGGTATAGTTAGTAATCATCAAACAAAAGTAAAGAAACATCCATGATTATGTGAAGGAGGCAAGCTGCTAAGAAACATTTGTTATCATTAGCTTTGTGTTTGGAGTAATTATTTTGTAGATTGCCTGCCAGATAAAACCAAGAGTTAAAATAAACAAAGAGAAAACCATCTAAATCATTCAGACATCGCTAGATTGTACCAGGAAATTGCCAAAAACTGCAATATAATTCTGGTTTATCTCCAGGTGCATACATAACATTTGATATAGCATCATAATTAGAAACAGTAGACACAATCAAGTTGTATATATTTTCTTTTAAAGCTATGCAATTAAAAAAAAGGAAGAAAACAAACGCTTGCATATAATATTCACTTTCTGGGGCACAATATGCAGCTGCAGATGTAAAACCTTTTGACTTACCACAGCTCTAATTGCATTGTGGGTACTGTTCACTGTGTCATATAACCCATGGTTGAAAAGTTTAAATTAAGCACTAATGCTTCATTTAGGAAGACATCTTAAGCCCCAGTGGTTTAAACCAGTGGTTCAGCACGCTACCATGAGAACACCAGCGTGGTATCAACGTATTGTGTGTGTGTGTGTGTGTGTGTGTGTGTAGGAGTCTTAACAAACAGGCTGAGACTGGACTCAATGGCACCAACCTGCGATGCAAACTTCCTTTATTAGAAATGTGTGATACAAAGTTAGATACACAGTGGAGAGCGCAGCAGCTGCTATTGGCACAGCAGTCTGCCACTCAACACGGATCACTAGTGACCCCTGCTGTACAAACCCGTGCATTAAACACCGGCTCTCACTTCCACCACGCGTCCAACAACAGAAACGACACTAACTATACTCACTAAATAAATTACACTGAAAAGGTACGTTTGTGTTTTCTCGTAGACGCTTACCTGGCCCATCAAACGGTAAGAGTTTGGAGGGTAAGGGGTCCTTGGAGCTCAGCGGGATGAGGTAGAGGTCTTTGATGCGACGGTTGTTGTTCGCCACCACACCAAAGCGCTTCCTGCTGCTAAAGTACGAGAACAGAGAGACGTACGCCGCCTCCTCCTCCTCCGTGGCCGGGTGGAAACGGATCAGACACAGCTCCTGAAAACCACAAAGGGAAGCAGTGGAGCGTGTGAGTGAGGCGAAGCCTTTAAAGAAAGCACTCCAGCACAGATTATTGTTTTTTCCCGGCGAACGAACCTTGGAGAGCGAGGTTTTGAGTTTCCCGACGTAATCCCACACCATGCTCGGCAATATGCGTCCTCCGACGTGGATGATGTCCGGCAAATCCTGCAGGACATCGACAACATTAAGTATGACGACCCTTAGCCCAAAGTCTTTGAAATGAAGCCTGATCACAGGGCTGAGTTGCTAACCTCCTTCAGGTGCTCGAAGGATCCCGACACCAGGTACGCCTTGGTCACAAACTTGGCCACGGACGGCATGTGGATTAACCCTTTCCAAATCTTCTCTTGGCCGTGGAGGAAGATTGCCGTCTCACCGTCAGGAGGCGGCGCGGATGAACTGTATAGAAAGAAAAAATGTTGTACCGTGAGTTAATTTATTGTCAGCTATTACATTCTTCTTTTTTAAATTTATTTTTATGGGTTGCTTTAACTATTTTAATCGGTTTTATTTGTTTTTTTCACTATCTGTGTGGCACTCTGAGATTCTTTGAAGGAAGACTGCGATAAAAATGAAATGTTTATTATTATTATTTTTAAACAAAACACGTCTTTCTTTTAGGGAAAACCCAAAATATAAAGGCCCGAATCCCATTGATTGTCTCCAGGGCTTTTCCTCGAAGATTAGAACAATGACACTGCCCCATCATGCTCGACTCCAGCATGTACAAAAATGAGTTTTTAACGTATATTCATGCAATTTTAGTTTGAATGTTAATTCAAGAAAGTGTGGTGAGATCGAGCACCTCGCTTTGGCCGTTTTGGACGCCGGCGGTGGAGCCGGGGGCATCGGCAGCGGCGCCTTGGGTGCCGCGCCCACCAGGGCGCCGCCGGGAGCTGGGAGGGGCTCTGCGGAGTTGTTGAGGGGTTTCTCCGGAGGCGGGTAGGTGACGGTCACAGCGGCGCTGTGCCTCGCCATGCGGGGGTCTCTGCGGGTGATGCTGACGGAGGACACGGTGGGGTTGATGATGGGCGCCGGGGCCTGGGCCAGCATACTGAAGTCCAGCTGCTGCAGCGATTCTGGGACCGCCGGCTCCATGTTAGTGGGGTAGGACGGGGGGGCGGGGTAGGCGGAGGGGTCCTGGTGCAGGTGAGATATGGGGGTCGGCGTGTAGCCGGCGGGGGAGACGTCACCCGACTTCGACAGATGCTGCTCCGGTCTGGAAGGCCGAGGTTCAGGCTTCTTGTTCAGTTTGGCTTTCTTAGCCGCCGGCTCGTCTTCGGACTTCTGACCTACAGGGAAAGATAAAAAAAAAGACAGGGTTCTTACACATGTTGACCAGTGGATTTCCAGGACTTTAAACCAAATTTCCATGACCAAACTGAAATCTCGGTTTATACAAAAGTAAGAACATTTTGTATTTAAACAATGTGAATTCCAAAGCATACAGTATACATTTAATGAAACAAATGAATATCGATATTTTATTTAAGGACAGGGTTCTTACACATTTTGACCAGTGGATTTCCATAACTTTTCCATGACTTTTCAATACATTCCCATGACCAAACTGAAAATCTCGGTATAAACATGAACATTTTAGAAAATGTTGCGTATTGAGAGCGTGTGCCAGCTTATATTTCGAGCGTCTTTCTTAAAAAAAAACATATTAATTATTTCAAACTCGCCGTAAATAACACATTTCCATGACTTTTCCAAAACTTTTATGATTTAAGTTTTTTTTCCATGACCTTTCCAGGCCTGGAAATGACCATTTAAAAATTCCATGACTTTTCCAGGTTTTCCATGACCGTACGAACCCTGTAAAGAATAAACATTTGCTTCCCGAGCTATGGCCATCGAACTTTCCAGTTAAGGTGCGTTCACTTGCAACCCGGAAAAAAAGACGATTGCGGCGCCAGTATTGAGAGCATACGCCGGCTTATATTTAGAGTCTTTCTTTCTAAAACATATTCATTATTTCAAACTTAGCGTAAATGAATATAGTGAATATAACACATTTCCATGACTTTTCCCAAACTTTAATGATTTAAATTTTTTCCATGACTTTTCCAGGCCTGGAAATGACCATTTAAAAATGCCATGACTTTTCCAGGCTTTCCATGAGCGTACCCTGAACACACTATTGAGTTCACCGGCCGACTTTGAAGGCAACGCTCTCTCTCTCGCCGCCTCACTTACCTGTGCATATTTTACAGTTGAGGTCAAATAGGTGAGTCCTGTGTTGCGAGGTGGTGTCTTTGAGCATGGTACCGAAAATATCCAGCATGCCGCTGTTCCCCTCCGCAGCCGAGGGCTGAGCCGACGCCGAAGGAGGGACGCAGGACTCGTCCTGGTCCTGTGGACAGAGACAAGATGGACCCCCGTCAGCAGAGCAGGCGATGGTCACGCACACAACGCGAGACGACTCGTGTATTATATTGGATTCTGAGCACTCAGGTAAGTTTTAATGCCAAACAATGAGGAGAAAGTCAAGGAAAGTAAAACAGGGTTCATACACATGCTGAGCAATGGATTTACATGATGTTAAACCGATGATCAAACATTTTTGTGAAATCTTTGTGTATACACGAGTGACACCTTAAAAGACACATGATTAAGAGACAATAGGTTGATTAGAAGAATATATTATTTATATAAATGTTTATTCCTTTAATCAAACGGTGTAAATGTACTAGAATAGAAATATACTTTATTAATCCCCAAGGGGAAATTTGTCAACACAGTAGCACCAATAAACTAAACACACAAGAATAAAATATAAATATAAGAAAGATGAATATAATATGACTATAACAAATTTCCATGACTTTTCCAAAACTTTGGGGACTTTTGCAGGCCTGGAAATAAACATTTATAAAATTCCATGAGTTTTCCAGGTTTTCCACGACCGTTCGAAGACTGCGACCGCGTTGGAAAACCGGGACAGTTGGCAAGCCGACCGACCCGCTCTGGTCTTTACTCGGTCGTACGTGTCTAACGCCTCGTGTGAAAAGCTGCAGAAGGAAAGCTAGAGAAAGACAGCATGCCACCACTTACTGCAGCAGAAGCCATGCGAGAGGAAGTAGAAGAAGAAGCGGTGGCAGAGATACATACATCCGTATCGGACGTTGGCGGAGCGTCCTCCAGGTCCACGCCGTGGGAGCTGGCGTCGTGCCTGCTGCCCGACTTGGAATGCCCCCTCGCACCGGGAGACTGGGACTAGAGGGGACAACCGCATACGCTGTAGCAATCACATACACTACCCAGGGTTCTCACACATTTTGACCAGTGGATTTCCAGGACTTTAAACCTAATGTCCATGACCAAACTGAAACCTCGGTAAAAACATGAAAAAATGTTGAACATTTTGTACGCCGGCTTATATTTTGAGCGTCTTTCTTTAAAAAACACATTCATTATTTCAAACTCGACGTAAATGAACATGTGATCATAACAAATTTCCATGACTTTTCCAAAACTTTTATGATTTAAGTTTTTTCCATGATTTTTCCAGGTCTGGAAAAGACCATTTAAAAATGCCATGACTTTTCCAGGTTTTCCATGACTGTCTGAACCCCGACTACCGTTCACTTTTATTTATCCAATGAATTGCAAAATGAATAGAAAATATATTAAATACATTGACGAGGTTAGAAATAATGATTTTTATTTTAAATATGAATTGTGTTCTTCAGACTTCAAGCTCAAAAGGAAGGCCAGTTGAAAAGCTTCTCTGACCAGCATAACTGTTTTCAGCTGTGCTAACATAACAAAAGGGTTTTCTAAAATTCTACCCCTCCGCTAGTCTTCTAAGGCGATAACACAATGTGCCGTTGGAACACTGGAGATAAGCTTCTATATACAACCGTGTAGATATTTAATTATTTAAATAAAAGGTGTTTCAACCTAGATTAATCATTAACTACGTTAATAATGTATAGAGTGCATTTCTTAAAAAAATTATGTTATCTTCATTCAAAAAAACATGCTTTTCTTTGAAAAATAAAGACATTTCTAAGTGACCCCAAACTTTTGAACGGTAGTGTACATCGTAGGGAACAGTTTCTCGAAAAAACCCTTTGAGCTGGAAGTGGACTTGGCGTTTCAGTTGGAGGGACGTGGCGCTTACCTCGGCGCCGTCTGGCTTCTTCCACTCGGATATCTCTTTGGAAAGCAGCTCCTCCGCACTGAGCCTCACGAGTCTGAAGGGGCTCACCTCGCCACCCACCACCCTGTAGAACAAGCCCTGAGGAACACAACGCGGGGAATTTAACACCTCAACGTCAGAGTGAAGCGGGTCGGGCGGTCGCCTCCCCTTCCTGAACACTGTGTGTGTGTGTGTGTGTGTCCTCACTTTGTTCTTGGGGTCCTTCAGGTTGAACATGAGGGACCGGTACTTGTTCTTGTAGCGGCTGTCGGTGTTAAGACAGAGGTTGAACATTTCCTTCTCGATGGCGACCGACAACCTCGTCACCTCGTTCTCCGTCTTCTTCAGATCGTCGCTGTCGTTCACCCTGGTGGGGGAAAAGAAACACGTCATTTTAGTTTGCTGTATGAAAAAAAAAAGCTGCTAAAGATTTACAGGTTCATTTTCAACAAGTATTGTGGACTGGGTTGGCTGGCGGCTCCTACCTCTTGTAGATGATGTCCGTCAGCGAGCGGCGGATGTTCGTCCTCATCTGGTTGTTGGGCGGCAGCGCCAGGGCCGCCGCGGCCGCCGATGACGCCGGGTGCGGCGGATGTGCCGACCTGGAGGAGGACGAGTGGCTGGAGGGAGCGGTCGGAGCCGGAGTGGACGGGACCCTGGAGGAGGAGGAGGAGGAGGAGGAGGACTTTCCCGGGGAAGGAGCCTCCTTGTGCTGCGGCGCCTTCTTGGGAATGGTGAAGTTGGACTTGGTGACCCGCAGCGCTCCCGTGGCGTGGATGGGACCGCCGGGGGGGCGAGACGCGACGTGGGCCGGCGCCTGGCCCGGTTTCTTGGACTTCGCCGCGGTTCTGCTCGGGGGCGCCGCAGGTTTCCTGGACCCCTTGGTGGTGGCGATCGACGGGGAAGGCTTCTTGCCCTTCGGGATGACCTTGGACGCTCTCGTGGCCGGGTACTTCTTGTTTCCTTTGACCGGCGGCGCGGACGCCGGCGGGGGAATATCAGGAGCCGGGACCGGGTCCTTCTCCTTCTGGTCCTTCTCGATCGGCTTCTCTTCTTTCTGGGGGGCTGGAAACAAAAGAAAACACGCCCGACATTTAAAAAAACTAAAAAAACATGCCCATCATTCACAGCAGGGACAGTGCTGTAACAATGCAGATCATCAGGATGCTGTGGGGCCCTATAATCAAAAAGATTGCATTGTTATTGTTAAATTTCAATTAGTTGAACTAACAGAACACACATAAGTACACATTAGTAGGTATACATTAGTAAGTACACATTAGTAACCGTGTACAAGCTGAACACTGCAATACATTCTGAAATAAACACAATGTGGACACCTGGGCAGTTAAAAAGCCCTCGTTTATTTGTAGCAGTGGATGAAATGTATTGTATTGTTTAAGCAGGTGTATTGAAGGAAGGTATATATACTTCCCAATTATTAAATAGCAATCGTTTGTATAGCGACTTCTCTGGGCACACAGAGCCGAACAGGAGAGGTTACTGATCTGAGACCAGCTGGATATTCATAACTCCCAGCTGAAACCGTTAACATAGAAAAAAAAAATGAATTCCTATCAGTTCAACTACAAACCTCAATCAGATGAGGCGATGAGCTCCGACCCCAAACTAGATCCACATCGTATTCATGGTTCTTTTCATTTCAGTAAATAAAGCAGGTAAAAATGCATGAAACATTTCCCCAAACTAAATAATAAGAATATATCCAACAAAAAGTTGCACCGAGGCCCGTTGGACAACACACCCTCATCGACCCTTTCATCTGCAGACGAGTTCCTCCTCCGTTGTGTTGCAGCGTGAACCCCACCAACACCAACCACACACACACACACACACACACACACACACACACACTCATGGCGCTCAGTGTGGTGCAGAGCGACGGCACCGTGACCCCGAGCAACCGAAGTCAAACCAACGCTCCATCGTTTCCTTTCTGATCGCCGCCAGTGGTCCGACTGATCAGGAGGCGTTTCCTCAAGATGAACCCTCGCTATCTCATCCAGTAGGATCCAGAGAACGCCTTCAATGACCCGATTTAAACAAGGAAAGAAAGAGGTGAAACCAACTATCCACATTTCATTGCAACAAACTTTCCGCTCGATACACATCAGGTGCAAAATGTGTGGTAAAAAACTTGAGCCCAGCTCCAGAATCTGTGGTATCGGCCGGGTCTCCCTCTTCTGACTGCAATCAGCCGGGTCTCCCTCCTCCGACTCCCGTCATCAGCCAGGTCTCCCTCTTCCGACTCTTTGGGATCAGCCGGGTCTCCCTCCGGGTCTCCCTCCTCCATCTTCTGCCGTGGCCCTCCTTGACTTTTTCCGCGGTGCCTCTGGTTCCCGCGGCTCGGTTCTCTTCGCTCTCCAGCGTCACGCCTCCGAAGCGTCGAGTGGATTTATCAGTCGTATGAACCCCTCGGGATATCCTACAGCAAGCCAACACTGCTCACATAATCAAGCAAGGCATCCTAAAATCTGTTATATCACCTTTTATTTCAAAGCCAGTTTTTTTTCCCCCGAGTAGTTCTGCAATATGAATAGTTAATTCAATATGAATCAAAAACTTCAGTCTGTTTACCCACAACAGAAAAAACAAGATTAGCCCAATGTGAGCCGGTAACTTCAGTTCAGTCGTCCGCAACTAAACGGGCAGATCGTGGGACACCTACCTGCTGGAGGAAAGGAGGACCTTTTTAATGACAACAGCTGCCGTGATGAACCCAGGAGGTGGAGAGAGACTTATGTGGGCTGTCACAGGGAATCACTCAAAAAGACCACACGACACACCAGTCCACTCATCACGGCGAAGCACTAGAGGTCACCAGAGGTCGCGGCTCTCCTTTCATTGCTGCGTGTGATCCTGTATAGGCGTCTCACTTCAGCCCTGCAGCGAGTCCATTAAAAAAATGGTTCAAATTTGCTGCAGCAGCGGTATCCTTACTTTTAGTCTGTCACGGGACACGAAGGGTTAAGTAAAGCTGGATCCTACTCCACCCAGAATGCTCGGTCATGTGTTAAGACGCTCCTCGCCGTCAGGTTTTCCACGCTCCTGCGTTTAATTTAAATCACAGGCTCTCCGTGAAGACCTCCCAGAGTCGAGCTCATCCCTGTGACATCACAGCCACGGGAGGCCGAGTGCCGGTGATGATGAAGGGATCTGGATGAGTGCAGCCTGTTGAGTGCCCCTTTCAAAATAAAGGTTCTGGATTATTGAATACTTACCCAAAGCGACCTATATCGCACTTACCTTTTCCCCCCCCCCTCACAGCTGCCAACATTTCGTTCTTACAACCTTTTCACACGATCGAAATCACAACACTTTGCAGAAGGTTTGGCTTTTGGGTCTAGCGGAGAGGATCGGATCGCTCCTAAATGACGTCGGCGCCACACGAACCACATTTATAATGCAAAACAACAACAATAACGTGGCGTCAACAACAGCCCCCGGACCGTCAAAGAGATACATACACTTTTTGTTTAACACTGTTGGTGATATGGGTGTAGTCTTTTCTGGCGTTACTGCAATGTAATTATGGTCGCTGGACCAGGACGCGGTGGCCGGCGGGGGCGGCTGTTCCACGGCATGCTCGTCTTCGTAGTCGTCATCATCCTCGTCGTCCTCCTCCTCCTCCTCCTCCTCCTCATCATCACTGTGGTCTTCCTCGCTGTCAGACTCCTGCTGGGCTTTCTTCTTCCTCCCACCAGTGACGCTCCTCTGCGTGGAGAGAAACACAATCGGGCTTTTTAGTTAAAAAAAAGCACTCGGCGAACGACGTGCGATCAGACAGACACGTTGGACTTGATCGCTTCCCCCACAGGATGCCAGGAAAATACATCTGTGGTAAACAAACAGCAATTAACCCCTTCAGTCTTCCGTTTGCCTGCTCAGGTCCGGGCGCCTTGTATATTACTGCTTACACCACTTTCCATTGGCCCAGCTACATCGCTCTGCATGGGGCAGCGAAGCTTCTGTAGAAAGTAACTGTCTGAAAGTAACATTTCAGACGTTGACTTTAGGGAGTTGTCTCGACGCCGTCGGCCAAATAGTTCATTAAGCTTAAAAGGAATTAAACATCGCAATGCATGCAGGGTAAGATATGTTTGTTTAGAGGACATGGTGTTTACTCGCTCCACTTAAGGTTCAATCCCAAAAATCCATTTGGTCTTTCAGAGATCTGAGACCACATGGTTTTAATCCAGCTTCGACTCCTGCGGCGATTTGATGTTGTTGCAGAGACAGAATTAGGTCAACGGTCGTCTCATAAAAGAGCAAAACATTCAACCAGACATAACAGTAAATGGGCAACAACATTATTATGTCATCACCCGTGTAGAAAATGAATTACATAAAGGAAAACAATGTGGCCATTGGGATCTAAGCACCTTTTTTCCGACTACATCTGGATTAAAACACAGATTTGCACCTCAGAGGCACTTGAATAGCTCTTATTGTGGTACTTTTGTAGGGGAAATGTTACTTTCTGTATTCTTGTTGTTCTTAGTTTGTACTCTAGGTTGATTCACTTATTGTAAGTCGCTTTGGATAAAAGCGTCTGCTAAATGACATGCGATGTAAACACATTTCTCATGCTGTGCTTTTGACCATTTCACGATCACTTGTTCCCGTCGGTCAGTTAATGGTCCACTCGCTCGTTGGGATCTGATCCTTTGGACTCGACCTGCTCCGCTGCAAGTTCCCAACACATCCTGGTTACCATGGTGATCCGATCGGCAACGGCGAGTCGGCTTCTCGTTACGAAACGGCCGGAGACCAAAATTAGGTGGCTAACCCACACGACCCGCATTACTTAAATGTGGCTCCGCTCTTTCACTTCCAGGTGTCATTTCAGAGCAACGGTAAATCTTTCAGAACCACTTTAATCAGGCCGAGACTCTTGTGACATAATCGAAAGGCAGAGGGTGCAGCCAGGGCGAGGAAACAAATATGTTACTCTTTAAAAATGCATATGACTAATAAACTGAGGGAGTGTTCAACAGAGTTCTTACACATTTTGACGAGTGGATTTCCAGGACGTTTCACCAAATTTCCATGACCAAACTGAAAATCTCAGTATAAACATGAACATTTTAGAAAATGTTGCGTATTGAGAGCGTGTGCCGGCTTATATTTCGAGCGTCTTTCTTGAAAAAACATTAATGATTTCAAACTCGCCGTAAATGAACATGTGATTTTCACAGATTTCCATGACTTTTCCAAACTTTCATGATTTAAGTTTTTTTCATGACTTTTCCAGGCCTGGAAACGACCATTTCGAAATTCCATGACTTTTCCAGGTTTTCCATGACCGTACGAACCCTGGTTCAAATTAAGCAACAGTGAAACCAGCCATGACATCAAAGTAAAAGTCTTAGAAACCCCTGTGAGGAAAGCCTCAACAATGTGATACAGATACAAGATCAAGAAGTCTAATATCAACTCCACGATGACAGACATCCTCTGCTACCCTGCACAGCCTCTCATCAGGTACGAAACATGACCACGGGGCAAAAGGAAACATCTCAAGCGGTCCAAGTTACCTTTGGCGCGGACCGGGTTCTCTGAGCCGTCTGCGCCGGCTCCTTGACGTCCGTGATGGACTTCATGGCTGCGGCGGCGTGCCTCAGGATGCAGCCGTTGCCGCAGTAGACGGAGTCCGGCTGGGCGTTGTTCTCGCAGCCGGGCCCGATGCACTTGGGGAGGGACGAGTCCTCGGCGGCCGTCTCCTTCGGCACCGCCTCCGCCGCCGCCGGTGGAGGCGGCGGCGGCGGGGGCGGAGGCGTCGTCGTCGTCGTCTTCACCTCCACGTTTAACGCCACTTTCTCCTCCGTGGCCGGCGGGGCTTTCGTCTCCGGCGGGGCGGCCGTCTTCTTGTCGGCGGCGGGCGGAGCCGCTTTCTGCTCGGCCTTGGGTTGGGCCGGCTGCTGGAGGGCCTGCTTCAACCGGCACACAATGACAGGAACAGCCGGTGACCAACGGTGCCGTTTCTCGTAGCTCGACGATACCGGCGTACGGAAGTCGCGACTCGCTCTTCTGATAAAGGAGTTTTAAAGACGTGCACTAAGCTTCGCAGGACGGGTTCAAGCTGCCGTCGCTAAACCGTTAACCGTTCATTTGTGCACAGAGAGATTTAGAATATGGAGCGACTGTCTTTGGGACCTGATCTGTATTCCCCAAACACAGAAACGCTCACATCGCACAATTAAAATCACAACATATCCCACTGCAATTTAAAAAGCACACAAATCAAAAGTATTTGTTAAAGGGCAAAATGTGTCAAAATACCATGTTATATTAAATGTGATTGTGCTTACACATCGTGTTCTACAGACTTAAGGAAGCACATTTGTTTGGTACAGATCCGACATAAGAAAACCAAACAATCGTTTTTATTTGTTTGTCAGTGAAGATGGGGATGCATAAACGATGCTTCCCTCTAATATACCGAATCCTATCGCATTTTGATATGCGATCAAAAACAAGAACAGCTGGAGTCACGAAGCACTGCAAGTCAGAGACTGGAGAATAATTCAAACGTACTTTTCATCTTCACGTGTAAGATGTATGAACCATTCACAGCATAAAATATCTAACAATGGCGTCACATTAACTTTGACACGCCACGGACCATGTGACCCAGACGTCATTGCCTTCCAGACTCCTGATCCTTCCTCGAAGAAGTTTATAATTTCAATTACGTAAATGAAATGTATACGGGCTGTAGTGATACTATGCATCCTATTGTTTGTATCCGACTATTTAAACTGCCTTAGGTCATGGATCGTATTACATGCATTGTGTTTGGTCCACTCTTTGGACCTCAGGAAGCTTCACAGCCACCAAGGCGACTAATGGGGGTCAAGTTAATAAATAATAAACATGCACTGAGAAAACTAACAGCAGAGCAAACAGGACAATGATGGAGCAGCTCGACTGGGACCGCAGTTCAACGCCTTCTAAGTGGAGAGCAGATGTAACCTACCGGCTGAAAGATCTTGATCTTCTTCTTCCCAGTTGGATTCGTAGCTTTCTCTATCCGGCCCTTGATGCCCATGTCCTCCGGCGCCTTCTCTTCAGCTCCGGCGGCGGAGGACGGCGGCGCCGACGCAGCCTGGAACGCCGACAGAGCGGCGTCCGCCCCGCCGGCGTTGCTTTTCTCCGCGGTCGAGGTCCCGGCGTAAAAAGAGAGCGCCGAAGTCGCCGCCTTGAGCTTCCCGACGTCCGCGCTCGTCGACAGGATGGACGTGGCGGGCCTGACCACCTGGTTCTTCTTGGCGGTGCAGTTAGGGCAGATGTAGTCTTCGCCGTTCCTCTCCATCAGGCGCCCGCGAGCCTCGGTGATGCCCACGCAGTCGCCGTGAAACCACTCCTCGCAGCGGTCGCAGCAGATCATGAACCTGGTGAGCGCAGAACATTTAGAGCCTCGTCTAGGCTTCATAAGTAGATCAGGGATACAGCACGCGGCGGCAGGCGGTGGTTGTCGCCGGCAACCAGGAGGGTAGCTGATATAAAATCGATTATAAATTTCATTTCACGAATAACACTTTTAAATAGGTGCAATGTAAAGGGTGAAGAGTCGTAATACAGCAGCTAACCGTTATTCTATACGTCAAGATATTCAAGTAAAGACTTCTCGAGTAGAGAACGAGATAAATGTAACTGTTAGTAATCCAAGCGTCTTACATTATTGACAAAGCTCGGCTGTGTGTGTGTGTGTGTGTGTGTGTTTCCTAGTGCATGTGAGCGTGGCCCCACTGACCAGCTCACGGCCCTCTCTGCGCCGATACGACAGTTACAGGTATCAACGCCTCAGGTTCCCCCTCGGGTAAACATGGTTAGCTCTGCCAGCATTTTGCCGTGGTTTAATGTTTCACGTTGAGAGCTGTGGAGGCGATAGAAAAGCTCCAAATCTCTCATATAGTAACGTAAAAAAAAAAAGGACCAACGTGGATCTACAGGCCGAAATGGAAAACGTGTCGATTATTAGGTTTTTATTAGCGTATAATCAACTGAAATTAAGAATTGTTGTGTTTTCGGCACGTCCCACGCCCCCGTCCTTTGAAAACCAGACCCCGCGGTCCCTGATCACATCAATACGGGTTTTAAAAAAGACGATACGATACCTTTTGTTGTGTTTCTGGCGACAGATGCAGTACAGGGCGTTGGGGTCATAATCTCCCTCGTCCGAATCCATAGACGACGAGGAGGAGGAGGAGGAAGACGACGACGTGGAGGAGTCGTTCTCGTCGTCGTTGTCCTCCCGCGCCTGAGGCTTGGGGGCCAACGCGGCAGCCGGGGGGGCTTTAGGCATGACTTCCCTCTTGACCAGAATGGTGACTTTGTTTGTCGTCGCAGCAGCGATGGCGGTAGCGGTGGCGGCGGCGGTGGCGGCGGCGGTAGCGGCGGCGGCGGAGGCGTTAGCAGCAGGAGCGCCTTTAACGGGGGGATCGCTCTTATTGGCCACCTTCTTTTTGTTGACGTAGGTCCGTATCGGTCCGCGTTTGAGCAACACCGCTCTGGGCTTGTCCGTGCCCTCCTCGTCCGACTCATCGTCAGACTCCCCGGTTTCCACTTTGTCATTTCCGTCGGCGTGGTCGTTCTTCTCGACGTCCCCTTTGCCGTCAGAGTCCTGCTCTGGCGGAGGCGGTTCTGTAGTGGCGCTCCCTAAATCTTCCGGACTGGGAGAACCCTCTTTGTCTTTTTTCTCCACGTCTTTATCCGCCAACTGGTCTTTCTTCGCAGCATCCGGGCCGTCCTCCTCGTTCTCAGAGCTCCCCTCGTTTTTGACTTCTACTCCTCCTCCTCCTCCTCCCCCGCCTCCTCCTCCTCCTCCTCGGGTCCGTCTGCCGGCTCGACTTCTCCTTTGGACCTGCTTCCTCGTGCTGCTTCTCGTCCTCCTCTCTGGGGACTCCACCGCGTCCTCCGAGGCCCTGGCGTCGGCGTTGCCGTCAAAGCTGGCCTCTGAGGCCGTCTCTGCGTCCGTCGGGGTCTGGGAAGGAGGGTCGCCGCTTTCCAGACTGGGAGGGGCGCTCCTCCTTAGCCCCCTTTTGGCCGTCGAGAGGAACTCCTCCAGCTTGTCGGTGCGCTTCGGCTGCCTGCCGCTCCGGCGCACAGGACAGCGGTTGTCATTGCCGTCGGTGGCCGCCTCCACCGGCATCTCTCGCTTTGCAACAGTCGACCGTCGGAAACACCACGTCTTCTTCACTTCGCTGTTGGCCTTGGGGGATTTGTCATCAGGCTCCTCTAACGTCTCTTTGGCCACATCCTCGCCTTCGGTTGGAATCTGCTCTCTCGCCTCGTCTCCAAACCCTGAGAACAAACAATTAAAGAAGGCTGTGGGCAAAACAGATAGCATGCAGCGTAGCATCGCAAAGACACTGGTGATTGGTGTGTGAAGCATCAAGCTTACAAAATAATCAAAACAAATTAAGAGATTGCTCGGCGATAAGACCCGCAGTCGACCGACATTGTGCCCCAAATTTAAAAAGTACAATTGTGCCCGGAATTACAACACCCCCACCCTTATAGTGAGGGTAAAGAAGCTCGGCCAAGGTACCTTGAGAGCAGGTATCCAAAGGGTCCTGGCTCTGCTCTGGTTCAGGAGCTAGAGAGAGATCAGGGCTCTCATTCTCCTCCATTGATGATGGAGTCAATCACTACTTTCAAACAGATAGTCTACAGTTAAAAGAAGAGCACAAAAGACCAGCTATGAGTATTTTATAATGTGAAAAATACTGAGGGCTGCCACATTCGCATCAACGAGGCAACGCTGGGTTTGCTCCATCTCTTAACAAAATGTAAATATTCTTGTTCCTCTTAAATTCTGACCCCACAATTATGACAGATATAGACACTAAAAGTTGATGGAAGCACCACGGACAACCTTAGGCCGCTTTAATTGGGGAGGAAGCATGTAATACAAGTGTGTTTCCAATTTCACCAATAGCTGAGGCGAGCGGTACAGAAAATAAATACGGCATCAGCGGAACTACGTGAAATGTCTGTTTTTTCTACATCTGTACTACGGTCAGTTATATACAAATGGAAAGATATGTATCTGTACGCATTTGGGATTTTATTTCGTTGAACTCGCACTGAACTCCTGACACCTAAACCGAGATATGAACCAATGAACGACTGTTGTGAACCGCTAAAACCCTAATAAACCAAAACACTTATTTTGAAAATGTGAATGCCATCAGAAGATGTAGTATTATTACTGCAGATATATTATATCCGTGTATATCTCGGAGGATAAGCAACCATTTCAGTCATTTTTTAAATGAAGTCTTGAATCCATCTTAATAGTTAAGTCTAAAACCAAATTAATTGTGGCCTGACACAACTTCAAAGGTATTAGTGGTGATTGTTTAATTCATTCTATTTAGTCTTATTGAAAATGAGAATTAAGTACGTCACTCAAGATTGACCAGGGCCAAAATTGCGATCCTTTTATTTAAGAGCAGATAATAAAAAGTAGATAATGACTTTACCTGTGGTTCAGCAGGTGAGTAACAGTTGTTTTTCAAACAAAACAAAGCCCTTGCACCAGTGATCATCGGTCTTGGTACAAGGATCTACCAAAGAGGAAAACACAGTTAATACTTCCCGTCAGCCATGACGAGGTGACGCCTTGTTTACAAGATGAAAATAATAAAATGTGAACTTCATTTATCTGGAATATTTATAAATTCCACATCTGCTTAACAAAGACCCCCAAAACGATTATAAATCGACAGATTGCAGTCGTGTTATTCAAAGTTACTAGAAAACGGAAAACAATACCAGGAGGCGCAACTATGTGTTGACAATAATTTAGAAAGTGTAACATCAGACAGCGTGTTTACACTCGGTTGAAGAGCATGTTCATGTGTGATTGAAGTACAATTCGGACAAAATATCGACATAAAATAAAATCCCTCCAAAGACCGAGTGATTCATCCGGACTCTCCCGGTCCCGGATCCGTGCCACGTGAATGTCAGGGAAACAGTTGCCGTGGGAGGTGGGAGGGGCGCGGGGGCGACCGGGTGGTGTATAGCAGACTTTGGGTGGTGGGGGTCGTTTTCTAACGCGTGCAGAATCCGCGATGTCGCACGTTGACACCGCGATCGCAAGTGGCGGGTTACGGGTCCGGTGATTAGCGCACCGGGGGCCTCGTTGCGCATCCTGCACCGTCAGTAACGACACAGCCTGGAGGCCAACCCCAATCACACACCGGTTTCAGAAACGTATCGTTATACTACGCGTGAATATATCACCTACTGCACACACGAAACAACCACCGATGGACCCACATTCCGCTCAGTAGCACTCGACCGTTAGCTAACCTCCCGTTAAAACATAAACACGGTGGTGTATACTCTTATGCATGATTTGGGCGGTAGCTTAAACTTTGCATGTATAGATTAAACACGTTTAAATGTATCTGCGCTTCTTCCTCGCACGGTACCGTGATGAAAAGGGAGCGTTGCAGAAAATACACACCTCGCGAGCTAACGCTATTAGCCACCACGAGCATGTGCAAGCTAACGGGAAACTCAGCCCGCAGGTTAGCGAGCTAAGAACTGTTAAGCTAACGTTAACGCTCGAGGAATACGCGTTTACCGTCAACTACTAAACCCGCAAAATGACACACAAACGCTCTGTAGCAAGAGATATCTCGGACTAACCGGAGCAAACAGCCAGAGTGAGATTAAATTGCGTAGTTTGGCTGTAATGTATCCAAGTTAACGTTACAGCTAAAGCTAATGTCAGGCGCAGCGTAGCTTCGGAATACCCGGAGCGGGGCGACGCCTGCATGAGCAACGCCGCCGAGACCGGGTGGAAAAAATCCCTAGTATACTAAATACACATTGCGGTTATATTATATTGTTGCATTCTACCCACCTACACGCTCGAAATACCGATAATATGCCCTCGCTCTCCGGTCAGTCCTCCATTTTCCATTCCCGCTGGATCTAGCTAACTGACTGCGGCAGATGGCTGACGGCTTAGAGAACGCACTCGGTGCGTCGACAGCGCCCCCTGCTGGCTGGGAGGGCAATTGAGCAGTTAATCAATATTAGGTTAATCTGAAGGTATGTCGTATGGAGGACTCAAAATGAATTAAGTATAAATAAATAATTGAATAAATATATGAATAAATAAATAAATGCTAGACAGAGGTTCGGACCGCCCAGCTCATTTGAATATACGGACACGTAAATGTCACACAAATAAATGAAGAAATACGTGTGGACACATAAATAGAGAAATAAATAAATGAAGAAATACAGAAATGTAGAAATATATTTATTTAATGATGTCCTGTTGATTTATAACTTATATTCATTCATTCCTGTATTTATTTATTTATTTATACATTTATTTAAGCATGTATACATTTATTTAAGCATTTGTACATTTATTTATACATTTATTTAAGCATTTATTTATTTATTCATATATTTATTCATTTATTTATTTATTTATTTATACTTAAGTCATTTTGAGTCCTCCATAATGTCGGGCACTTTAAAAAACCCTAATATATAGATGTACTTCACTTTATTGGAAAGTAGAATCGGCCTTCATTTTAATTAATAGTTACCTACAGCAGACAATATGCTGAATACATTTTAACATACGACTATGGGTCTTTTTTATGTGTGTTATGTAACAATGAGAAAGAAGTTGAAATTGCAAAGAAATTATTATACGCTCTTTGTTTAAAGCCAATTTACCTACAGTACCTATAGTTAAGACTTGACTCATTTAGCCCTCATGTTACCTTCAAATGTAATAACATCTTTTACCCTTGAGGTCAATTTGACCCCAGCAATTTAAACCTCCAGAAAATGATTATGAGTGTTATGCCCTTTTAATAAAACGTGTTTCTCTGTCATCAAAGCGTATGACACGGGAGAAAACATGGAATAGGTTTAGACCACGTACACACACCTCCCCTCTAAATTATTCCTCTCACGTGTAGCCTTTTCGATTGACGGTGTTATGAAGAGCTCAAACGCAGATTTTTATGACTTGGACACGGCTCACAGCGTCTCTGGTGGGGCCTTGAACCATTTGGATGACACTAGCAGCACAAAGTCGACCCTGATGCTCAAGTGGGGAGACGGACCGTAATAACTTTTGGAAGGTAGTGTGAAGAGATGCGACAACATCTCATTGACAGAAAGCCTTTCCTTAGAGGTCATGTTCAGTTGAGACAGAGAGCAGAAAAAGAGAGCACACAGAGCACCAATATACTGGGTTGAGAAGGCTGCTGTGCAAACTTTCCGGTTGGCTCCACGCCTTTGTTGTGTGAACTATCAATATCTTCATGGGAACCATACATTTCCCCTCCCCATGTCGTGTGAACTATCAGTGGTTCTCACAGCTACGGTTATGTTTGGTTAGGGCCCTAAAGCTTTTTAAAGATTATAAAATTGCCCGTTATAGTGACCTCAATATCATCCAAAACAAAAAATGTTGATGTGTTTTATATGTTTTATACAGCTATCACTTTCTTTCTTTCTTATACTTATATTTTATTGTGTTTAGTTTTATCGGGCTGCTTCTGTTGTCACCAAATTTCCCCTTGGGGATTAATAAAGTATATTTCATTCATTCATAAAAGCCTGGGGTCAAATTCACCTCAGAGAACACCAACAGGACATTGGAAACCTCTCATCATGTTAAATGTATGTTTACCCAATATGAAATATGAAGCAAGTCAATCATATCTTTAGAGACGTTAAACATTGAATGGGGTCAAATGAACCCCAAAGGTTTGAGGGATAATGCCGACTGCTCGATAACTAATTAGACCACAATGTAACAATAGAAACAGCTTGTTTAAAATGTTTGTATTTGTTATTTTCTTTGCAGTATACAGCAGGCAACATTAGAATAACAAATAAATTAACATAGAATACAAAATAAGGAATTTACAGACATTTCTGTCAACCGTCTATTCTAAATCTGGGTGGTCCATTAGCATGGGTTACATGTTCGCAGTCTTAAACTGTTTAACTGTTGTCCGTTACACTAGATGTATGTTTAGAGACACTCAGGCATGCTTTTTAAGATACTGACAGCTCTCTATAGACTGCAGAGCAGCGCTTGAATATGCAGTGTACACTTTCTTTAAACTGCCCCCTCTAGTGGTCACTCACTATCTGCCGTCAGTCTCGATGCCACATTTAAAATGTACAGACCACTGGGGGGCAGCGTGTGAGCCCTGAGAGGCAGCAAAAATATATAAATAAAAATAATTTAGATTGCTCCCTTCAACAGCTGCTCATCAATCAGAACCATTTACATAGACGTATCCGTATAGTGAAAAAAAAACATCCTATACACATTTACATTGTTCAGGTGCGGTTGAACCTGCTCAGGACAAAGTGACGGCGACGTTGTTGGAGCTCTTCTCCGCGTCGCAGTCTTTGCTGTCCGCCGGTGCCGAGGCCGCCGGGTCCCTCAGGGAGTTCGGGGCGCCGCCCGGCGGCCCCAGAACTTTGTTTGGGAGCTCCGCCGTCGACTCGGCCTCGGGCTCCTGCTGCGGGGCCGTGGCTAGAGGGAGAACATAATTGTTGATGTCACATATTATTAAGTGTACAACTTGTTTCTTGGATATTGTTCCTGTTTGTATTTACTATTTACACTTGATAGGAACTATATTTTACGTCCTACGTTGTGCTGGGACGTATTTTAGTCGCGTAGCATCTCCTGTTTAAGTGACAACAAAGTTTATTATTTTCTAAGTGGACCCATTCCTTTATGTTTCATGTTCTTAATGTTTCATGTTCTTTATGTTTCACGTTTCATGTTCTTTATTTTTCATGTTCTTCATGTTTCATGTTCTTTATTTTTCATATTCTCCATTTTTCATGTTCTTCATGTTTCATGTTCTTTATGTTTCACGTTCTTTATGTTTCACGTTCTTTACGTTTAACATTCTTTACGTTTCATGTTCTTTATGTTTAACATTCTTTATGTTTCATGTTCTTTATGTTTCACGTTCTTTACATTTAACATTCTTTACGTTTCATATTCTTTGTTTCACGTTCTTTATGTTTAACATTCTTTACGTTTCATATTCTTTATGTTTAACATTCTTTACGTTTCATATTCTTTATGTTTAACATTCTTTACGTTTCATATTCTTTATGTTTAACATTCTTTACGTTTTATATTCTTTATGTTTCATGTTCTTTATGTTTCATGTTCTTTATGTTTCATGTTCTTTATGTTTTATGTTCTTTATGTTTCACGTTCTTTACGTTTCATATTCTTTGTTTAACATTCTTTATGTTTCATGTTCTTTATGTTTAACATTCTTTACGTTTTAATATTCTTTATGTTTCATGTTCTTCATGTTTCACGTTCTTTATGTTTCATGTTCTTTATGTTTCATGTTCTTTATGTTTTATGTTCTTTATGTTTTATGTTCTTTATGTTTAACATTCTTTACGTTTTATATTCTTTATGTTTCATGTTCTTCATGTTTCACGTTCTTCATGTTTCACGTTCTTTATGTTTCATGTTCTTTATGTTTTATGCTCTTTATGTTTCACATTCTTTACGTTTTATATTCTTTATGTTTCACATTCTTTATGTTCATTTTTTATCGTCAAATTAACGTGCAGACTGTTTGTTGTGTAACGTGAACGCTCAGCGTTTGATGAAATGTATCCATACAGTTCGACGGTGGATTGATGACGGCGGTGTTGACTGAGGAGACGAAGGACTACGGTGTGTTGTATTTCCTGGAGGGAGCGATGACATCTCTGAGCATGTCGGTGGGGATTGTCAGGCGAGAGACGGACCGGAGACTTCAGATCGTCACGAGCTGCCGCAAGAATTTAAAAAAACCGACAACCCCGAGCGTGTGTGATGTCGTCAGCGGCATCGGTGCCGTTAGCCGTTACCTGACTGAGTGCAGGACTTCATGTGCTCCGGCCAGTGGGCCTGCTGACACGGGTAATCGCAGTAGCTGGTGTTCCAGCAGCAGTAGAAAATGGCCTCTTTTCGGCAGTTGGCGCACCACTGCTTCTTCTTGGTCTCGTCCACCGCCTGCTGCTTCTCCACCTCCATCTGTTTCTTCACCTCGCTCACCAGGCGCTCCCTCTCCTGCTCCAGACTTTGCCTCATCTCCGCCATCGTCAGCTCTACAGGGAAGTGCACAGACACACGCGATCAAACAAACGCGAGTGGAAACGCCCGTGACACAACAAGTATTGTCGCCGATCGACGAAGTTCTCACCGAGATTGTGCTTCATTTCCGACAGCTCCTGCTGATGCAGCCACTGCAGCTTTTCTATTTCGATTCTCAGCCGTCTGATCTGAATTTAAAACCCGTTGCGTTAGGTTCAGTGAAGGGTCCCATGCAAAGCCACGACGATGCTCTGAATCGTATTTCGTCTCTCCAGAGCGAACACTCACCTCCGCTATTGTGTTGCCTGAAGTACTCTTCGAGAGGTCGCTGTAGATTTCAGACATCGTACCTTTGATTGCATCCATTATCTGAAAAAAGTAGAACAGAATAGTTAAGAGTTAAGAAAAAATATATTTTATGGACGTCCGATTAACTAAGGGGAACTACCAACACTTATTTTTTACATCACATCACATGTCATTTAGCAGACGCTTTTATCCAAAGCGACTTACAATAAGTGCATTTCAACCTAGAATACAAACTAAGAACAACAAGAATACAGAATTATTTGGTTTCTTTCGCTCTAGTTTTATGTATTTTATATGAAATATGCAGTTTGAAAGCCATCAAGAGCTGGTATCAACTGAACTGTTTTTCATCTCATTGATTTGGATCAGTTAGTGCTGAAGTGCAGTGGGTTTGGGACTCTCGCACTAACTTTGGTTGTGTACTTGGCGATGTCCGCAGCTACGTCCGCCGAGGCCGTGGGGATGTACACGTCGGTCGCCGCGGGCGACGACGTAGCGGCCGTTCCCAGACTCGATGCCGCGACGGCGGCGACAGACGACGGGCTGCTGGACACCAGGGTGATGGCCGACGTGGTCGTGCCGAGCGGAGAGTCCTTTTGTTGAACGGCTGGAGTTAGAAAACCATTTGAATCAGAGACGTTATGGAAAAAAACTGATTATATGATAAGATTTAATCACTTTGTTGTTGTGGATGGTTTTTATTACTTTAATGTGCTGTAGCTCGGATTTGTGTGTATTTTGTGTTCTTCTTATAATAATAATAACTTTATTTATATAGCACTTTTAAAAACAAGGTTTACAAAGTGCTCTACAGATAAACAAAGGGTAAACACAACTTAAATGGCGGCAAACAAAAAAGACCATACCATAAAAGCATTGAATACAACTAAACCAAACAAATAGCCAATTAAAATAAATATATAAATAAAAACATAAAAGGACGACATTACTTAAAAGCAGTTCTATAAAAGTGGGTTTTAAGAAGTGATTTAAAAGAAGTTATTGATTCTGCCAGCCGTATCTCCTCCTTCTCACCACATATACTGTTGTCGTGAGTCTCATCCTGTACCGTTTGTTATTGTTTTATGTTTATTATGGTCTGTTAAGGGACTACAGATGCAAATTAACTGTGTAGCTACAATCTGGTGCAGTGTATCAAATGGTGATAATTATATTTTAACTGTACATGGTCCCTTTTAAATGAATAATAATAATATAAAGCGGCCCACACCCTGTGTTGAGTCATACTTGAATACTAGTCTCTACCTTTAACAGCCTGCCTGGTCTGATAGCGTGTGCTCTGAGACGACTGCTGTGCCGAGGAGGAGGAGGAGGAGGAGGAGGAGGAGGAGGACACGGCCGTGGAGCCGTTGCCGGCGGCCTGCGCCAGCGTCAGGACTTGCGCCTCGCCGTGCGTGGGAGACGCCGCCTCCGTCTGGGCGTCGGCCGCCGCCTCCGCCGCCGCCGGCTGCTGGCTCTGCTGCTGCCGCTGCACCTTCTGCATGTGCCACTTCTGAGACGAGGTCTGAAACTTGGACGTGGGGCTCCACACGACGGCGCGCTGCACCACCGGCGCCGTCTCCCGGGGCAGCAGAGGGCGCTGTTTCTTCAACGCCGGCGTGGCCGGGGCCGAGGAGGAGGAGGAGGAGGAGGAGGAGGAGGAGGAGGAGGAGGAGGAAGAGGGGGGTGTTGCGGTGGCACTGGAGGCCGTCGCGAGGCTTATGGTCGCGGGCGAGGGAGCGGTGAAGGAGACCATGGTGACGGGGATGGCCGTGGGGGACTGCGTGGAGACGCTGGAGGGCGTGGAGGGAGCGGTGCTGTTCTGAGACGGGAGCGTCGACGGGGCCGGGGCTTTCCCTACACGGGAAAACACATCATTTTAACCACAGGGTTCTTACACATTTTGACCAATTTCCATGACTTTTCCATGACTTTTCCATGACTTTAAACCAAATTCCCATGACCAAACTGAAATCTCGGTATAAACATAATTCTTTGGGGAAAATTGTGCGTATTGAGAGCGTACGCCGGCTTATATTTTGAGCGTCTTTCTTTAAAAAACATATTAATTATTTCAAACTCGGCGTAAATGAACATGCGATTATAACAACATTTCCATGACTTTTCCAAAACTTTTATGATTTAAGTTTTTTCCATTACTTTTCCAGGCCTGGAAATAAACATTTTAATATTCCATGACTTTTCCAGGTTTTCCATGACCGTACGAACCCTGTAACCAGTTCCGTCTGGACAATGTTTACATAGGCTAAAAATAGACATGCCGGTCGGTGAGTGTTTGATTATTTCTTGGGGGGGGATTTAACACAAAAACGTACGACTCTCACCTTCAGTTTTCCCAGCGGAAGCCTCTTTCACGGCGGCGTTGTCTTTCCTGCTCCTCTTCCGGTCCTTGCCTCCCTGCTCCTCCCCGAGGTCGATGACCAGCTCCCTCTCCGAGTCAGAGTCCTCCGCGGGAGCGGCCTGCTTTGCCCTTTCCTTCACTTGACCCTTCTCCATGAGGACAGGTGATGCTGGAGGCGCTTTGGTCTTCTCCGGGCTCTCTTTTGCAGAATCAGTGCTTATTTGCTCTTTCGCTGGCGCGTCGGATGCTGTTGCCGTGGCGTTGCTCGCCGGAGTCTTGGATGGCACGTGCGAATCTCCTTTACCCTCCTCTTGGCTCGGGGAAGGTTGGTCTTTGGCTTTGGCGGCGTCCTGCTGGGCCTCATCGCTGGGCGCTGCATCCGGACCATCTCTTGTCTTCGGCTCCTCGTCACTGGCATACTCGCTGTCGCTGGAGTCAGATTTATCAGAGTCCTCTGTGTCACTGTGTTCCACTCCTTTGTACACATCGACGGATATCTCATCTATACCTGCAAAGACAAAGTAAACAGAGAGATATATATCACACCCAGGGTTCTTACACATTTTGACCGATGGATTTCCATGACTTTTCCATGACTTTTCCATGACTTTAAACCAAATGTCCACGACCAAACTGAAATCTCGGTAAAAACATGACATCTTTTGAACATTGTGCGTATTGAGAGCCATCGCCAGCTTATATTTTGAGCGCTTTTCTTTAAAAAACATATTGAGTCAAACTCGGAGTCAATGAACATGTGATCATAACACATTTCCATGACTTTTCCAAAACTTTTATGATTTCAGTTTTTTCCATGACTTTTCCAGGCCTGGAAAAGACGATTTTTAAATTCCATGACTTTTCCAGGTTTTCCATGACACACCTCTTCACATCATCACGTCCCGAGATGTGTTTCTGGCCGTGATTCTGCTGACTATCTACACATTTTATTCCACTAACCTAACTGTGCCTTGCAACTCTCAATGGTTTTGTCCAAGTTCAGCTGGAAGCGGCTCTTGATCTGCCTCTTCGGAGAGGTGAGGGCTGGAGGGGCTCCTTGTTTCTGCTGAACCGTCTCACTGAGCTCCTTTAAGTCCATTTCTGCTTTACTACGATCTGGAAGAACACAACGTAAAGAAGTTCAGAATCAGAATCAGAAAGAATTTGACTTGGCTGGTGTGTTCATTAGATAGATAGATAGATAGATAGATAGATGGATGGATACTTTATTAATCCCGAGGGAAATTTAGGTAAACCAGTAGCTTGTACACTTAACTTAACTCACAAACATACATACACAACTTACAGTAGAATCACAGTACGACAACAATACACATAGGGGCAACATGTTCACAGGGAGTAGGGTGTATACAGATATTTACAGATATTAGTGTGCATTGATTGTGTCAGTGTTGATGTTGATGTCCACGAGGATAGTGCAAAATTATATAAATAGGACAGTCTGTGCAATGGGCTAGTATAGCCACTAAAAAGAGTAAGAACCAGTAAAAAGAGTAAAAAGAGTAAAAAGATGGACAGTGGGATGGAAAAATAAAAATAAAATAAAAATAAAAATAGCCGAGACAGACAAACAAACCAGTCAACATAGTGCAAGAATTTAAACATTACTTGTACAATGATATAAAATAAAAGTGCACAAACAGATAACAGTGCTGTAGACAAAGTACTATAAGTGTGTGTTAAAGTGTAATGTGAAATTAAATATTAAATATTAAGTATGCAGAGGTGTGCAGGTGTTCATTTTGAGCAGACTCGGGCCCAATGGTGACCCGTATCACAGAGAACGGACATTCTTATCACTCTTTCATGCCGATTACATAATTGCCAGATAGGATTTACCTAGATTGAGGTTCAGGATGCTTCCTGTCGGCGGCGTCTTCTCCTGCTTGGCGGCGCCAGGCCCTTGAGAGTGGAATGGTTTGGGGCTGTCTAAGGAACTGCCTGCAGGACACGGTCGAGGATGGGCAGGTGACGCTGTGAAGAAGATATTCCCCGTCAGATTACGCCCTCTGACATCACACGACACACTAGTTGCTACACTACAGTGCACCTGGTGAGATACCTGTACAGTCCATGGACTCCTCCCCTGTGCTGTACAGGCTGTTTGAAGCCTTCGTCTGGGACTTGTCGGCCGTCTCCGTCTCCCCGTCCGACCCGGTGTGGGCGGAGGAGTTGGTGCTCATGGGGGAGCGCGGCATATCGCCGAGGGGGAGGCGCCGCGGGCCCGCCGCGCCGCCTCCCACCCCGGGCCCGGACAGCATGGTCCTGGCCAGAGAGATCTTGGGCGACGCCGTCATATCGAAGCTCAGCTTGATCTTCTCCTGCTTCTCGGGTTTGACGGAGGTGGACGACGGGTTGGAGGGGTCCAGCAGCATCTGGAAGTCGTTGTCCGGAGAGTACGGCGTCCTGAAGGAGGCGTAGTTAAACACGCCGAACTTCTTCCTCATGTTCTCCACGTAGACCTCCATCTCCTGCATGGCACTGTTGAAGATGCTCTTGGTCTTCTTCACGGAGAACGGGATCTCTTTGGACATGAGGTAGCAGTTGTTTAAAGGCACCCAGGCCCTGCGGAGATGAAGATTCACGTCGTGAATTTGGTATTTAGTATTAGTATTTTGTATTTTTTTGTATTTTAGTATTAGTATTTAGTAGTATTTAGTATTTAGTATTTTAATATTAGTATTTAGTATTTTGTAGTTTTTAGTATTTTATTATTAGTATTTAGTATTTAGTATCTTTTAGTATTTTAGTATTAGTATTTAGTATTTAGTATTTTTTAGTATTTTAGTATTAGTATTTAGTATTTTTTTGTATTTTAGTATTAGTATTTAGGATTTAGGATTTAGGATTTTAGTATTAGTATTTAGTATTTTTTAGGATTTTAGTATTAGTATTTAGTATTATCTAGTATTATTATTTAGTATTTAGTATTTTAGTATTTAGTATTTAGTATTTAGTGTTTAGTAAATTAGTATTAGTATTTTGTATTTTGTATTTTAGTAGTAGTATTAGTATTTAGTATTGTGTTTTGTGTTTTTTATTTGTATCTTTTATTTCTATTAATGCTCTAATGTACACCCGCTGCTGTGATGCTGAAATGTCCCCACTGTGGGACTAATACATGAATATCTTATCTTATCTTGAAAGGTGTGACGTGTGCAGAGAGTAGGTGGGCGACTGAAGCGCGCGGCGCTGGTACCTGTCGTGCTGACCGAAGAAGCGAGCGTCCACTTGTCCATCTTTGTCCCGCAGAGCTTTAGCGGGCCAGAACGGAAATCCCTTCAGCTTGGCCCACACGAGAGGATGTGGGTGACTCTGCGGACGTGCAGGACGGGTGTATATTAGAGATCTATGCTGGAATAAATCGGTCCAGCAATCAGAGGAAATCATCAACAGGAACTTCAAGTCACTCAACTAGCTTACACAAGGCTCACAGAACCAGTTGTCCCTCTTTTGGCAAGCGGACAGATAACACTCGGGACAGACTTCGATCTCATTCATCTGCAATCGAAGAAGCGGAAGACACGTGGAATCAAGTTTCAAATCAATCAGCATATCAGTATCCAACATAAAAGGTATTTTTACCTACCTCATGTTCACAGATCTTTACGATTACTTTAGCCGTCGCCGTGAGTTTGTGATTGCCTGAAAACAAGGACATTAAACTATTTAAATGCACACTATATATGTTGATAATCCAATATTATTGTTATATATACTGTATCATAACAGCATTTTATCAAATAAAAGAATATTGCAATTAAAAACTAACAAAATAATGAACGGACATCTGAGACGGTGACTGTTCATGACATTGTGTGTCATTTTATGATCATTTAATGTGCTATATTATTAAAAAAGGTTGTTTCCTCACAATTAAACATACCTCCGTTGTATATAATACAGTTGTGCAAAATCCATTTTGCGTCTGCCAAGAAGGCCTCGGTGCAGCCGTACATTTTCTTTTTAATATTCTGAGGTGCAAAAGGGAAAGAGGGTGCCCCGACTGACAAACTTTTAAACATAGTTACATTCGTACTCTCAGAGAAAAGCTACGCGTCAGCTTGTCGTTTTACCTTCTCCAGTGTGCAAAGGTCCATGGCGTGAAATATGTACTCCGCGTAATCTGGATGCTGTTCCAGAGAGACGGGTTTCTGGAAGGGTTCGGTCTGTGGGATCGAGAAAGAAAGAAGAGAAAGTGAAGGAAAATGAACTCTAATGGCCGAAACCCACTGCACATCCTTCCCCCTCTACACATGCCACCACCACCATGCCACTACGACATCATAAATCTAAAAGCCACTGCAAAAAAAACAAAAAAAAACAGTGGAGAAAGAAAGAAAGAAAGAAAGAAAATCATGATGGGGTCTTGTTAGTGTTGTATAATTGATTACCCAATTAAAAGTCTTTCTCTGCGTGGAAGCTGCATGGGGGGAGCGAGATGACAAGCGGGGATGATCCTGAAAGAGAGTGAGAGGGGCAGCTGTATCCTCACCACCAGCTAGCATGTTCTTCGTGGTTTTTTCGGCCCACGACAGAACCCATTATAGCACAACGACTATTAGTTATTGTTGTTGTTAGAAAACAATTTGCACATGCGAAAATCAATCATTTAATTATCATGCTGGACCGAGAGGGCAGATCTTCGCGGGTGCAGATCTTAACATCTGGCACGACTTACGGGGAATATGATGGGCGCGTAAGCAATCTAGAAGAAATTAAAGACTGGCCGGAAAAGAGCACATGCCGACGTCTAGGTGACACAGTTAGAAGTAGCAGCAATGGGAATAAACAGGGTAGCCCATCTGTAATTAGAGCGTCTGCCACGCCACGATGTAATCAGTTTGGTAGAACGATTACCCGAGGAAGACAAGAGGGACCAGAGTACTTACACCTGGCTGCTTCATCTTCTGGAGGGCAAACTTCAGCAGGTAGGACAGCTGCTCTATAGTGAGCATCATCATGGCTTTGCTCTGGGTCTCGATGCACTCTGCCACTGTGATTTTCTGAAAGACACCAAGAGGGAAATAGTTGAAAACTTTGTTCTCATCTATTAGTTGCACAGAATGTATGTCTCAATATATTGTTCTTGATGCCCGCTGTAATTAAACTAATTAACTTCAAGGCTTTAAAATATGGTTCTTTTGTTGTTGTTTGTCTGTGTCTGACTGATTTATGTATTTCATTTACTCTGTATGCTTTTATGCTCTGGTTGTTTTTATTCTGTCCATTTTAACATAAAGTTCTTTCTTATTTTATTTTGCTTGTTCTGTTTTGAGTGTTCTTGTTGCATGTCTTGTTAGTACTCGACAATGTTGAGTACTCACTGTTCTCACTATTAAATGTTTATGCACCCATTGGAAAGTGTAAACATTGAACAAACATTGCATATTTATGCTTGTGTTTTTAGTTTTGTGTTATGACGTCTGTCTCTCGGGACGACAGATGAAAAAATCCTCTTGGCTATAACTGGCCCATTTAAGGAAGTGTTTTCATTAATGTGCACTGTAATAAAAAAAAGAAAAACATCCCTACACTCAGCGTTGGAAATACACACGGGCAAAAATGCTGCTAAGAAATATAATTCTGCCCCTGATATCCCTAGGAGGGGCAACAAATGCCCCCACACTTTCCTCTAATAATGATGAGAATGTAATACCGTTTTGTTTTTGTTCTTTGTTGTGTGTTTCCTGTCTGCATTGCCTGTACTAGGTAGGAACACACACAACAAATCCATAAAGATCATTTAGAAATATACAAAAAACTAAGAAATTAGTTAGAATTGTTAATAGTTGTTTAAATAATGTAATAACACAGATTTGCACTTCAGTGGCTCTTAAATATCTCTTATTATGGTACTTCTGTAGTTTGACTATGTTGAGGAAATGTTACTTTCTGTATTCTTGTTGTTCTTAGTTTGTACTCTAGGTTGAAATGCACTTATTGTAAGTCGCTTTGGATAAAAGCGTCCGCTAAATGACATGTAATGTAATGTAATAACAATAAATAACCACAAAAAAACAAAAAATATTTAATATATTTGTCTGATTTATGTTTTCTAAGAAAACACTTTTAATCTGTAGACTTTGCCTAATAGCCTTATTATTGTCAACAACTCATATAGTGTAAGCCTAAATAAGTATATTATTATTTTTGCACACGGTTAAATGTTATTTCACAAGTTTCAAACAGTGCCCCCAATTTCTTTTTAATTGCCCCCTAAAAAATGGTGTAAATTGCCGACGCGGTGCACATATTCCTGGGCGAGTACCTCACACTCGGGACAGAACCAGTCGCCCTCGGGCTCGGCCGGCAGCTTGAGGCACTTGGCGTGGTACACCCGGGGGCACAGCTCGCAGCAGAGCACCTGGCCCTCGCGGTGGCACAGCCAGCAGTAGAAGTCGTTCCTGCCGTCCTGCGGCCCGGCGTCCACGGGGTCCGAGGCGAGCGCCGGCTGCTTCACGTAGTAAAAGGGTCCGTGTCTCAGTTCCGACTGGAACGGTAAAGGCAAAGGAAAAGACAAAGTTTAAGGGGGGGTAGGTCAAAATCAGGCCAAATATTAAAAAAACAGGGTTCATACACATTTTGGAATTTAGAATAGAATAAGAATAGGATAGAAATCTACTTTATTAATCCCCAAGGGGAAATTTGTGGACACAGTAGCACCAATACACTAAACACACAACAATAAAATATAAATATAAGAAAGAAAGAAACAGTGACTGTGCATAAACTATACAAAGTGAAATATAAAATACAAAATAAAATATATATGTATATATATATATATATATACACAACATATGTGCAAATACAGCAGTGTAAAATAAAATCAAATATAGACTTTAAATCAAATTTCCACACATTTTGCGAAAACTTGGTTTATACATAAAAGAATAATAATAAATCCCTTAATGACACAAATGAATGAGAGACACTAGTTTGATTAAAAGAAGAAACATGTATGTCTTTGTAGTTTACGGTGCGTTCACTTGCGGTGCGAAAAATCTGCGCTGCGTGTATTGAGAGTGTACGCCTGCATATATTCTGAGCGTCTTTCTTTTAAAAGCATTTTAATTATTTTAAAACTCAGAGTGAATGAACATAACACATTTCCATGGCTTTTCCAAAACTTTGGGATAAAAAAATAAATCAGTATGACTTTTCCTGGCTTGGAAATATCAATAAAAAAAAATCCATAACTTTTCCAGGTTTTCCATGACCGTAGGAACCCTGAAAGAAAAGCGTCACAAGAACAAGTTATACACTAACCAGCGCCCATGTGCCGACGGGTAAACAGTGTGGCCAGCCTTGATTACACTGGCAAAGGGTTCAGATGGTTTCAGTCGCTACCAATCATTTACAAAGGTCCACTTCATGCGCCAAGTGTAAGATACGAGCAATCATTTACAGACGGTGCATTCGTGAACCGCTTCACACACACAAAGGGAGCGATGCGTTCACTCCCCACTTTCTTTAGATTGCAAGTTGAATGCCGTCGACTTCAAAAGAAGAAAAACATTTGTTAAAATGAGAGGATAGCGTTCTGTCAGCGACACGTTACTCATGCCAGTGAGTGTGCAATGTGATTTAACAATTACATAAACATGTACAACAGTGTGGATTCATATGAGGAGATGAATCTAAACACACCACTGTGACATAACAAGGGAATACTTCAATATTTAGATCTCAACGGAGCAGACGAGGTGGAAATCCCAGCGTGACCCACTGATAGTCCGACTTACAGCAGAAGGAATTAAACAACATGTGCAAAGAGTTTGTCACATGAGAACATTTTTACATTTCTCAGACTTCAAACGGCCGTAAACGACCAAGACATCCAACCGATCGCTGGGTAGTGAAAGGGAGAAAAATACAAAAAGCCGCTTGTTTGAAAGTGATTTGATCAGGATGTGGTATCCAGAACATCTCGCTGAAACAAGACCAGCATTCATCGTAGTTTAAAGTAAAGAAACTAAAGCTCAGCAAACACTTCCAGTGTGAGAAAGTGGAGACAACTTCAAAGGAAATGAATTTGAGCAGACTATGCAATGATGTCCTGCAAAGTAAGTGAAAAACAACTTTAAATGCATTTAATAAATGCATGATTCAGTTAAATAAAAATGTGATCAGTCGCAGATCTCTCAGACCTCCAGCAGGTAAAACCAAAACGATCCACATTGGAGGTAAAAGCTCAATAAGATTCAGTTGAATTCAAAGAACTGGCCCTTTAAGACAACGGTTTAAAAAACAATGTATGTTTAAGGCCTCGAGCTCTACCTCCGGATGCTTAAAAATCGTTAAAAAGTTGTTGTGAATATCGGAAAGCCAATCAATCAATCCTATGGCGCCATGAATCCTCTCGGTCGGGGACTGGTACCTGGTCTTTGCTGCCGCCAACAGCGCCCGGCTTCTTCTTCTTCTTCGTGGGGCAGGGCGACGTGTCGGCCGAGGAGTGACCGTTGGACGAGGGCGAGGGACTCGGCATCTTCCGTTTCTGGCTCATCCGCTCCGTCGGCCCCGTGTCCGAAACTGAGCGCGAGAAAAGGTCAAATGTACGACTTTAAAGCCAGAAGAAAACCCCGGAGACGATGACTCACGAGTCACGACACGCTTTAGTACGCATGGGGTGAGTTTAGATGAAAACAAACAGAACCACTTTACACGACCAAACAAAACGCCGACGTTCTTACCCTTGGATCGCGTCGAGATCTCCATTGCTTCCGTCGTTATCTCAGCTTTCTCCTCTTCCTCTGCCACGCTGTCGCAAAACATAAAGAGAGGGAGAGAGCGCATCGTCAAAGAGTGAGTCAAACACGACCCGGAGAGGAAGAGTTCTCGTATCTACCGCCGACATTATCACAAAGTTGAGGACGGCCGGTTGAAATTGTTCTCGAGAACAACGCGTTCTTTAGAGGCGTCATCATCGGAGCTGAACCGCCATCCAAGGCCAACGGGAAGACCCAGGAGTGATCGATGCGATCTGAACATTCATCCAGTTTACAAGTCGCAAATAATGTGACGTTTCCTCATCCGAGGCCAGATCCGAGCATTTTAAAGCCCCATTATGTAGTTTGTCCCTTGTAACGCTCCCTTCAGGTATTTAACGTGTACTACAGTGTCGTAAATACCCAGTTACGATAGAACAGGTGTCGTGAACCTCTGGCTCTGAGCCATATATGGCTCTTCAGGTGACGCATATGGCTCTTTTGAGTTTGAGTTTAAATAAAAAATCTCCTCCGCCCCCCTGTAACTTTCTCTCTCCTCCAGATGACAGCAGCAGTAATGTCAGGTCCCTTTCTTAAAGACGTCTTTGTTCTTTTATTAAACTAAAGGTCTGTTGTTGGTCGTCTCCACAGCAGCATGTCTCTCTGTCTCTACGTCGCGTAGCGGAGACAATAAAAAGTCCCCTGTGAGGTGGACTGGACTATGTGACGGGTTTTTAGCCCACAGACCCTGATGGCTTTGACGGAGGCGCAAATCAACATATTAAAAGTCATTGTAGCGGCACCATTTTTTTCAAGCTGTTATTTTAAGGAAGAAATTGTTACATAGTGTCGCTTTAATATCACCCGACTCAGCCGACTGTGTCGGACAAAACCTCGATGACCTGGACTCGCGTAGAGGACATTATCTTCTTGCTAATGAACAGGCTCATCCAATTACGAATGCATTTCCTTCATCGTCCTGCGATGAGGTCGTTCTGTACGAGAAAGGGACATTTTGCCCGTTTGATTTTGTCGCTTACAGAACAGAAGCATCATGAAGCCTCTGTAAACAACAAAACGCTGACTGATTACTGCATCTGACAAAGTGCTATGCGTAGAACGTAGAATTATGGAGACCGTAAATTAAGTTATTACCAGTGCCGGGCTGCTTAGATTTCCCCCAGGGCATTTATTGTCTGGGATGGGGACGTGAGATGTCGAGTGCGTACGAGAGCAAAGTGTTCGACGCTCTCGACTCGGCTGAAGCTTTCAGGGTTTCAAGAAACAACTCGAAAAACAGCTGATTACAAAATAAAAGAGCTCGTCTGCAAATGCCATGTGACAGACAAGTGATGTGTTAGAAGTGTCGCCATGGACGGGTATCTGCAATTATCATATTTAAAGATCATAATGATGTAATCAATCCTGTCCCAGGTGTCGTCACGGACTATTTTCAGTGTTCAATTTGCTAAAAACATGAACTAGAACGGGCACTCCTTCGCATACCTTCGCATATCACAAGATTGGGCATTGAATTATGAACATTTTGGCATTATTTGGATGCCAATTGGATACAAATTGACCGCGCTATGGTAAAAAGAAGATGTCGACCTTTTCATGACCTTGACCTTTGACCCGAACGATCCCAAAATGCAATCAAATGGACCCCGGATAATAACCAATCATCCCACCAAATGTCATGCGATTCGGTTTAATACTTTTAAGACTTATGTGCTATAATGCTCAATTTCAATGCGAAGGTAATAATGTGACCGATAGAATTATTATTCTATCCGTGTATTGATGTTGCGATGTTATCTTAATAATGAAATCGTTTGTGTAGTGAAATCCGCATATTGATAACACAGCCAACTTTAAGCTCTGAAGAACAATCAGAGCACAACCAGGCGGCGCTTTAAACTCGGTTAAAGCGAAAGACGACAAAAGCGCCCGATGTGGCGGGCCAACGTCCCGATCGCGACCGTCAGAACCTTTCTCCCGCGACCACGGATCTATAAATAGTTACCAAGACAACGCAGAACAAAAGAAGAACCGGCGGCCCAACCCTCTGACATCCAGAGGAAGCGATAAGCGTGTAGCAGGGTGAGTTCCCTGCTGGTTTTCGATCAACCGCACCGTACCCATTGATCATGTGACCCAGAAAGAAAACCAGACAGCGTATCAGAGCGGATTGCACAATCTCCGAGTCCTTGAAAACTGCAGGCTGCAACGCGCTGTGAACCACCTTCCATTCAAAATCAGCACAACAGGTTTTATTCTCTCAGTATCAAATCAAACGCGATGCACCTCGGTCTGCAGGCGCCCTGTAATGTTGTCGTCGACCTTATTACTATTATTATGATTATTATTATTACCGCCGTTTTCTCCTAATGCCACGGCGGACGCGCCGGCCTTGTCCTTCAGACGGCTTCGATTCTGCCAAATTGTTTGATTTCCCTCACTGGCGAAAGGGAAAAAAGAGCCTCATTTAAACCTTTTGAGTGAAGAATGGACGGAAATACATTTTAATAATCTCGCCCTCCATCCCACCCCCCCCATACCTCCTGCTCCTCTGTCACTAAAGGAGGATGAAATATCAGACGGGGACGCATCTGCACATCTGCAGACGCAGACAGGAGAGCCGTGTGCAGCTTCGCCGGCCTCCCCGTCTTAACCTGTCTGGACAGACTCGCACAATCTACCCCGGCAACATCCTGTCATGTCCAGGGCAGGAAACACGGCAACAAGAAGACAAAGAGAGAGAGGGGGAGAGAGAGAGAGAGAGAGAGAGAGAGAGAGGCACAAGGACATGAATCAATACTACTCAATCCTGACAACGACGTTTCTAAATCAAAGAGCACAGAGCAACACGAGCGGCCCCTCTGTAACCCACGTACGAGCCTCTCCACACCCTCTATTGCCACGACACCCAACGGAGGAAATCAACAAGCATACCTTTTCTCTCTCTTTTTCTCCCCCTCCTTACTCACATACAGATTCTTCAGCCTATTCTTTAATCTTTTTTTTCTTTTTTTTTCAATTATTGATGGCGTAGAAGAGGGGGGGGGGGGGGTGAGTGAAAAAAAAAAAGATGAGTCCAGGTTTCCCAGAAGGCCTTCTTCTCTCCCCGCTGCTCTCTCTCCTGCAATTGTCAATCTTTAACCTCGGCTGCGTGGCTGCCGATTGGCCGGAGCGCCACACGGAGGCGGCTGATTGGGCGCTCGGCTCGGCGTGTGCCACACGGGCTTCTCTTCTCCCCGCTCTCCTCCGCCACAGTGCTGCAATGCAGAGAGGAGACTGCTCCTCACTGTTGCTTCAAAAAAAAAAAAAAAAAAAAAAAAAAAAAAAAAAAAAGCCAGGAAAAAGCCAAGTGTGTCACTCTCTCCAAAAACCCCGAGCGGACGCATGCCGACCGTGGGCCTTTCATCGGGCGCGTAAGATGCCGCTCTTGACAAGAGCGAGAGAGAGAGAGAGGATCAGATTCCCTCCCTCGCTGTGCTCCCCAGCCAGTTTGTGTGTATGGCATCCATTTTGAACACACACACACACTCTCTCTCTCTCTCCCCCTCTCTCACTCACTCTGACCACTGTGCACACTGCACCTACACACACGGCAGCAGGCGGATCTGCTGTATAAAAAAAAGAAAAAAAGACCACATGCAGCTTATCATGTGGCCCAGCATGTTGATGTGCAGCGCGGGCCGAACGCCGGACACAAAAGAAAGGACTGGAAATGTCACAGGCCTCCCAGACCAAACCATGGACAGCAAAAAAAAAAACTCCCTCCCCTCCCCCCCTCCCTCCAAGCAATGCTTCTTTAACATACAGTGTCTCATAATCAATATCTGCCTGTGTGAGCAACAGTGAGACGCCAAAAAACAACAACTCCAGGGCGTCGCAATGCACTTCTCTCCTCCGTCTCCCCCGCGGAAGCCGAATCCGTTCGACCGAACGTGTGAATTTCGCCGACTCGTGAACGCATCACGGCGGAAACACCGGGCCAAGAATATCGAGGCCGACGACTTTATCCGAGAAGGTCAACCTGGTGGATATTTTCCAAAGGCGGACGGACGCCCCCGACCGAAAAAGGCCGTGGAGGTCGACGCCAATTCCACCACCGTGTGGGGAATGACGGGATTAGACGAATTACCAAGCCCCCTTCACAAAACACTGGAGGGGGGGGGGGGGGTTGTTTCAGCCCACGCCGCCTGCTCCTGAACTCTGGTCTGTGTGCCGTTATATCCGGGGCCATAGTTCTCCTGCTTATATTCCAGACACAGAGCCGTCATTATCTGACATCCTCCACTAACAACGGCAAAACACGCGTCACATATTCCACCTGGAACACATGAAATGATCAAGAACAAAATAACAACGTTGACACTGTGGCAGAAATAGACAAGAAGACACTTGAAAAATGTCTGATTCATGCATACAGAAAACCAATCAATATATATATATACATATATATATATACTATATATATATATATGTATATATATAAACCGAATTCAATCTAACCTTGTCGACTTCAAACAGGCTGCCAAGCCTCTGTGGATGAGGTGAGGTTTCTCTGCAGCCTTTTCAGAGGAAGTCCTTCCCCTCTTCTTTCCTTCTCTCTCACATGAAATACTCAGTGTGCTTGGAGCAGAGGGACAGAAAAGGGGAAGCTCCTCTAAAATGGCTGACACTCGGCAGCAGAGAAACAACACCGGGAGGCAGTGCACACCGTTAGGCTCGGGCAATTCCTCCAACCCCGGGATAAATAAGCCCCGCTCCGGCATATTCAGCCCCGCACATGATTGCTATTTTAGAAAAACCGGTGAGCAGCTCATTCGATTTTATTCACCCAGTAAAAAAAAAAAGGAGAAAAAAAGCAGTCACGGTCAGGTGAAGTGGGTTCTGGGTGAAGCGTGTGTAAACGAGACAAACAGATAAGCCCACAGTCTGTCGTTGCGACGTCAGTCTGCCAAGCGGTTATAGCGACGGTGCAACGCCGCCTTGCTTTCATTCCAGTTTGAGGCCTAAATTAAACTTGCTGTGCTGTCAGTTTACCATCTGCTAATTCCTCTGGGGACTCCCCTCTGCACTGCTCCCTGCCTCTCCCATCCTGCCCCGGATCCCTCACCAGGCCTGCCATCTTGACAGCCTAGGCCCAGGAGCAGCCACACACACTCAAATCCTCTCTTTTGATGTTGAGAGAAGAAAGCAGGTTAGAGTTAGTACCCTACGAACACAACGTGACCTTTCACTTGACCTGCTGCCTCAGTGGGTTGGACTGTGCCATGCATGCTATGCTCTGCTTCCCAGCTCCACATCTCTGCTGTTGGGTGACAAACACTCTCTCCCCCTCCCCCAGTCTGTCAGACAAACCTGTGTTATTACTCAGGCACAGACCACACACACACACACACACACAGTGGGGCTGGTGCCTTATCGACAGTGTTGTGTGTGTAAAAGAATGAAAATAGGGCTTACCTCTGTGGATGCATGGCTACAAACTCAAGTGTGATATGTCAATGCTTGTTAAAACATGGAGGACAGCCCTGTCAGCCCTCAGCCTGCTCACAGCACAGCCACGGCTCTCCAAGCTGTCCGACTCGCTGCTCCGATAGAAGGCGCGCCGCGAGTGGCCACGCGCGCCGACGGAATGCAAGGCGGCTGCCGATTGGCCGGTGCATTTCCTGGTTGCTTGTCTTTTGTTTAGCACGGGCAAGCTAAAAAAAAACAAAAAAAAAACTGCAGTACTCGGGGAGCATGAGGAGCTCGGGCCCGGATCAAAACAGCCAGCCTCTGCATACCTATCAGCAACCGAGAAGACCGCGTACAGCTGTTATTGTTTCATAACCTGGCTGTGAGGGGTTGTCAGCAGATGTGCACACAAAGGAACAGGCCTGGCTGTGTTCCTAAGGAGGAATTTACCTCACTAGTTCCCACCCTCAAATTCAAGCAACCATCACAATGGGCAAGATACAAGCTGCTATATCAATGAAAGCACAAGAGTAAGCAGGCAATAGATGAAGTGTATACCTATAAAAGGGTTAAGAACGACGCTAACCACGCAGACTAGATTACAGCGATGTGATTTGCCTGATCTGGTGTGATTGTATGTTAACAAGGTGTTTCCACACAGGCCGTAGTTATCCTGTTAAAGAAACAGTGACTCTCGGTGTCTGTTACATCGTTTCAACGCGGGGCATTATTCAACCAGATCTTCTGACGACTTAGAAGGAAATGTATGGTAATGAGCTGCACGTGTTGACATTTCTCGCCGTGTTCGAGGCTCGTTGTTTTCTTATCTTTAGGCAATGTGGTCGGATAGATCAACATTCTTACTTTGCTTTTGAAAAGTAAATTCACAGAAGTCCAGGAGGAAGCATTATATTGGCAAATGCTCGCTACGCTTTTGCAATGTTATCTTACTAAATAATTATATTAACAAATTAGCTA
This sequence comes from Liparis tanakae, assembly GCA_036178185.1. NCBI lineage: Eukaryota > Metazoa > Chordata > Actinopteri > Perciformes > Liparidae > Liparis > Liparis tanakae. The sequence continues at coordinate 21,645,351 of CM070109.1, read as the reverse complement.
TTTAATAAATCATCTAATTTGACAGATTTTACATATATATATATAATATATAATATATAATATATACATATAATATATATATATATATATATTATATATAATATATACATATATAATATATATATATATATATATATATATATTTGTGGGGGTGACTTCAGTTACACACTTAAAAAATAGGTTAAAGGTCACACAGAGTGAACTAAAGATTAAAAGGTAAACTAGCAAACAAAATGACATAGCAATAGCAACACTAGTTGAAATCATATATGCACACTGTATGAGTGTTTGAAAGGCATATGTTTTACTTCTAACTTTTGTTAGAACTTGTGTTTCTATATTTTTTTGTTTGGCACTATTGTTTGTTTAGTTTGGTTTGTTCTGTTGTGACATGACATGACTTTCCCCTTGAGGATAAATATAGTGTCTATCCAAACAGACATCTGCAACGTAATAATAATAATGTAATAAGCAAATCATCCACTGATCCATTTCATATTTCTTAGATGATATATTACATTTGTAACCGCCTGGTACTTGTTTACAGAAAACGGTCCCTGTCATTGATTCGATAGATGTTCTCATTGTCAAAACTAAAACGTAATTGGTTACTTACAATATGATATGATTGCCTTTTTGTTCCACGTGTTGCTGTTTCTAAGACTGTTGAGAGGCACCTGCCTGCCCGCAGTCAGCCGGCCTCTCCTTCGATAGGAAGAAGGCCAACAGCGACCTCTTGTGGCATAACTCCGTAAGTGCTCCGTTAACACACCATCCCGGAGGATTCTCCGCAGTTTCCACGTCAAGAACCACCAGAATAAACAAGTTTACCATCTGATAACACGAGTACCGAACAGATTTAACACGCGAGGGGGGTGAGATGCACGGGAGTCTCCGATGGAGGGTGGATTAAAATGGGGGAAGCCCGGATCGATGGAGCCATCCTGTCCTCACTCACTGGGATTTACAGTCTGAGCTCACCTGTTAAATATTTAAAATCACATGAAAAGCAAATCCTCACTTAATTAGTGCGAAATGGCCGTGTGTAGTCGGTGCGGGTTGTCAGTAAAATACAGATAATAAACGTGTTTATATTTTAAATAACATCTGGCGGTGAGATGGACTTGCTTGGTTTACTGCTAGCTTGTCTCTCTCCGCTGCTAGCTCAATAGCTAAAGTAATACAAAATAATATGAATAATAATGTGGCTCTAAAATATATATATATACATATATATACAAAGTTGCGTTCATAACTCTTAGCTATAATGTTTCTTTACATAATTGAGAAGCTCCTCGCACTCGCGCCCGTTAACACTAACGTCCCACCGCACAGGTAACTCAGGTTAACCGCTACCTGTGTATCCATTGAATGTGTTAACGAGACATTATATGACATTACATGAACGCAAGGCTGGCGGGTTGTCTCGCCGCATATCGGGTCACCTTTGTCCGTCTCCTGGCAGACGACGAGCCGGTGAGCTGGAGAAGAAGAGGAGGAAGAAGAAGAGAAGAAGAAGAAGAAGCAACGAGCCCCGCAGTCCCCAAGATGGCGCCCTGTAGCGAGTCTTTGGCTTCTGAGCTTCAGCAGCTTGAGGTCTTCCTTGAATTTAAGGCCTTGGTTGCATGTATACACCCCCGCTTCTCAGAGGACACGTTATTTTTGTAATTCAACAGTGTTAATATTTCACTCATTTTCATTAAAAGTCATGATATTCATCAGAGCTGCCGTTGAGGAGGGAATACCTGCAGAAAGGTGTTCGGCAGAAAACCTTCCTTTACGAGAATAAGACAGGGAGGCAGGGAAACACTTTAATGTTGCCATTCATGCGTTTTTAAAAGAGAAAAATACTAGTTGTTGTTTTTGTTTTTTTAAATTAACCCAATTAAACAATGTATTATATATACGAGATATCCGGTTTCCAACATCTCTGTTGTCAGCTGAGTTGTTGGTGACTTGATTTCAAAAGGTCTTAAAGTTCATCAAAATATAGAGAAGCCAGAAGAAGATTTGCCTTTAAATTATACCCCTTTCATGTTTTTTTTTAAAACAATTAAAATCCCACCTGCAGCTGAGGAGACACTTCTTGTGTCTACTGGAGGTTTTTTATCATGTGGATATTTTTAGACCCAGCATCATGGGATTTGCACTTATTGTCAACCTGGATTTTATATCTCAGACTCATCCATCATTTAGTTATAACTTGTGTTATAGCATGGTATAGGTGCGGTGCTTTACGCATATGCACAGGGATGGGGATTTGGGGGATGGGGTGGGCTTGGGGGAAAGAAAGGCTGTTTGCAGGTAAACTAATTTGAATGCATTAATGATTATGGGGCTATCTCCTGTCCTTTCAGACTGTTATCTCCTATCCTTTCAAAGTAGAGAGGCTGAGTATAGGGGGGGGGGCGAGGGGGGGATGGGATAAAGTGTCTCACACTCATTGAGGGGGAAGGTCAGTTTGCCGTGTTTTGTGGGGGAAGGGGCACAAACACAGGGCCAATGGGCCCCTCTTTGGGTTTCCATGGAATGTGATTGAGGTTCCCTCGCTCCAGAAGACATACAAACAGACCTAAAAAACACACCCAACAAACAATGCACAAGGGATATTCAATTTGGATATGCATTTGTTGTAGATGTCTTTACGTCATGAGCCGAGAGTATACCACACAATCTACGGGATCTGGATTAACCTATATGTAAACATGTTTTTCGTGAATTTTGTGAAAATGCATGTGTGGCTTGTTGTGCTTCTGCTGTGAGACACTTCTAGCAGTAGTCCTGCGCTACATGGGTCTGCAAAATGTTCTGATTACACTTGAATTGGTTGTACAACATAACAATGCTGTGACTTTGGTCATGAACCTCCTCAGCTGCAACGCTGAATCCAACTCAACACACCCGTGTATGTAGTTGTTCTTGCACCTCAACGTTTTTTCAGATGATTTGATAGCGATTCACAAGTCAGGAGCTAATTTGAACTCTGCCTGTTGTCTTATTTGCATCCTTTAACCCCCCCCCCCCCATGTCCTGCTGCTCTCCCTCCATCTTCATGGCCCTCTCGCACTCCTCAGTAAAGATGATTTCTTCCATCCTCAGTTGCTACTCAAGTGTGATTAATATAACTGACACTGGACCCAGAATCAGTGGCATGCTACTTTATACCTGACATGTCGAGATATAAAAGGGCTTAATCCAAAGAGTATTCTGATTAACATAGACCATATATAATGAATGCACATGTGTTCTTGCTTAATGTAGGACATATTGCATAACACCTCGCCCCATGGCACCCCTCAATACAAAGTGTACATATGTATGTTCACTGAATTTCCCAAATGCCCACTTGTGTTCTGTCCCCCAGTCTGTAGTTTTTGTGAATCGCACACATCTTAATTGTATGTAAAGTGAGTAGCATAATAATGTAACGCTCCGGGGGGCTATGATTCACATTTTGCATAAAGCCGCTTTTCCTGCCAGCCTATAAATAAGTTTTAAATCTCTCCCCTAATAATATCAGCCGCTGCTCCGCTTCTCACACCGCCGACGGGCATTGGGTGCGCGTGTAGTTCGTCGGCGGGCACGCGGCGTGCAGTCCGGTGCGCCTCGCGAGAGGGAAGCGACTGCATTACCCAGAAGACACCGCGCTCTACTACGAGCTGGCTCCCTCCGCTTTGGGAGTGTTTCGCATTTAAACAAACACGGTCCTGCTTGAAGATGGCGGAGAGTTTGTAGAGGCGAGAGAGAGAGAGAAAAAAAAGAAAACTGCTCCACTCAATGAAAGCATCGAAGCCGGTGAGTTTTATCTTTCTTTCCTCTGTGAGATTCGGTTGTTCGCGAGTTTTGAACACCGGCGGCGGCGCGTGTTTGAACGTCGGACATTTGTCACGGAGACAGTTGGCGTCGCTCCGCTCGCGAGCCGTGGGGGTTTCTTTGAGCTGCACGGCGGCACAACGAGCCCTCCTCGCACCTCCTCAGCCCGCTTGTTGTGGGGTGTCTCTCGGGGCGCTATCGGCTCCGAAAGCACCCCCCGAAAAATTAAAAGATGAACATTCGCGTCAATTCTCGCTTGTTATCGTGCCATTTGTGTCGGTTGCGGTGGGTTTTTTATTGTCTTATTACGTCCCCCCTCTCTTTCTCTCTCTCTCTCGCTCAGTATCTGCTAGCTACAAAGTTTATGAGACAAGAGGCTCTCTAGTCCGATAGCCCGTACGTTAAATATTCATCACTGCTTTAACGGTAGTCGGTGTTTTGTAACGCAACGTGAACTTTGTGGAGTCTCCGCGGTCATTCTCCCGCAAACAGCCCAATGGCTCCGGTACTGGTTTCTCTTTTTGTGTGTGTGTGCGTGTGTGTGTGTGTGTGTTTGTGTGTTAGACTTGCTTCACAGTTTCGGTACAACGGGGCTGCGGGAATCTCCGGTGTTCACGTTAGTCACACCGCAGTAGTAGTCTGGTGTAACAATATTTTAATAATAATAATAATAATAATGCAAATGTTTTGTCGCGCCGCCACCGTGAACGTGTGTCGTACCTGCATATTTGTCCTGCAGTTTTATCTTACCCTTTAAAAAAAAAGATTGATTCACACATCTAATATAAATAGCAACATTCTAACGTAGTAACGTCACGTGGCATGAGAAGTGCGGAAATGTATCTAATTTTTCCCTTTTTTTTTTTTTTTTTTTTTTTACAAAATCAGACTGATTTCCTTGTTGTTGTATGTGTTTATGACGTCAACCAGCGAGCTGCAGGACACCCTTGTCTGTCCACTGTCTCACAACCAAACTTCAGCGTGGCTGCTCTGCAGGATCCACAGCATCTGTTATGTGTTTGCATGACTGTAGTGAGATGATGTAGCTGTGATTGTAATGGGTGGTATAGGGGCCAATCACAGTCTGGAAAAAAAATGTGGTTGTTTCACCGATGATAAATCATATGTAGGTGTGTAGGTGCGATAGAGGGACAGATAGACGGACAGACTGGCAGAGGGAGATGGATGTGTTTCAGTGCAGGGGGGAGGAGGGGGAGGACTCGCAGGGTTCAGGTAGAGTCCAGGTTTGCTTTCTCTGTGCTGAGCACTCAGTTTTTGTGAGGTGGCAAAGGAGGGGACCATCCTTGGGAGAGCGCGCTCATGTGAAGGCTGAACAATGAAACCGTTGAGGTCGAGGTGTGCGCTGTCGCTCTCTCTCCTCCTCGCCCGGGGCCATCCCTGCCGATACTTGCAGGCGTTGGCGGCCCGATGCACATTTTCCACGTGAGAGTTTCTGAAATAATTGCGGGCGTGCGCGTCGCATCGCATCGCCTGTAGGGTGGCGCTGAATGACGAGCGAGCCTTAAACAATACGGGGGACGCAAAGGGCAACGATCTGGGCGAGAATGACGCCGTCAGAGAAGCCGACTCGTCTCTATTTTAAATCTGGTGGAATGCCATTACTCAAGCTCGGGGATGTGGTGTGTTTTTTTTGTTGTTTTGATTAGTAGAAGGACCACTGTGGGAACCTGTCCAATGAGCTGCTTCTGCTCATATTCTTGGCAAATGGAGCCCCCTTGTCCCCCATTCTCTGTCCCTTTATCTGCCACTTTCTTTCTCCCCCACACAGGGTGTCAGGCTGCGTTAACAATGAATCAATCTTTGGGGGGATTCTTTGACTGCAGATGGGGGCGAAGAAGTGACCGGGACGCATGGCTTTCGCTCTTTGTCTGTCGGCCCCTGCGCTCTCAATAATTCATTAACTTATCACTTTTTCTCATGGGACCGGGAGACGTCTCTCTCTGGTGGCAGATTCTGCGCTTGTATCGGGTTGCCTGATTGATAAATTGCACGAGGATACGTTTAGTGCCAATGCTGACGTTCAGTTATTGCTCAAAGAGGTTGCATTCGACGTTATCATCCCGTCGACAATGCGATAAAACGGCTAGATTGAAACCGGAGTCCGGACGCTGAATTAGAAATCGCGTTCTTCTGAATTCGGATCGGTGTTGACATTTTTAACGATAAAAAAAAAAAATCTCCGCGGGTGTGATATCGGTTGAATCTCGCTGCCGTGCGGTTGCAATCGAGTGCAAGAAAACACCGCCTGGTATCGCCAAAGAAGGCGGCGGAGTAAGTGGAGCGCGTGCCACTCTTGGGTAACTGTCTCCAATGCGTCTTTGTCTGGCCGCGTCTTTGCGTCACCGGAGTCTGAATACACGGCATTCCTCGAGCGGAACGTCAGTCTGTGTGTCTAAAGAGAGGCGGCGAGACTGAGATAATGGGTTTCATTTGGAATAACTGGCAATCGGGTCATGTGATCGGGCCTGCGTGTTAAATTTGAGATTAATGTCTGTGCGGGTGAGCGGGAGCTCCCGAGAGCACAAGAAAAGGAGGTTTGTTTCCCCCCTGTTACCTGCAACTTTACTAACATCTTTTACCCCTGGGGTCAATTTGACCCCAGCCATTATAACCTAGAGAAAATTATTAGAATAAATATTGTTTCCCAAGTTTAAGTGTACTTTATGTGTTTGTTGACTACCTAAATAGCCATTTAAATACATAAAAAAATTATATGTATTATGTGTTTTACACAGTAAAAAACAGCCTGGGGTCAAATTGTTTAGAACATTAAAAACGTATCATTATGTGAATGTTATGTTTACCCAGTTGTCCCCAATAAATTAGGAAAAGTCCTGAAATATGAAAAAAAAAGTGACTTGAATGGAGTCAAATTGACCCCAACGGTAACAGGAGGGTTCATTAAAACGTGACTCCTGTAGTACCTTTTTTTTTTTTTTGTTCGACAAAAGTTTGTGAAGTTGCTCGCTCTGATGACGTGTTTCTGGGCGCCATCAGATTATTCAGCACAGCGATTCTCTGACGTCGTGTCGCCGTGAACCAATTTCACACTCGGCTCCAGGAGGCTGGATTCCAACCGAGGTTTAACAAAGTTTCCCCGCGGTCATCTCAGGCCGTTTTAAAACATCCCGTCCAGCCCCCCCCCCCCCCACCCGCCGCCGCCGCCTCAAGGTCACTGGCGTGCGGACGGCGCCCCCCGTCGTTGTTGTTTCGTCGTAGTGAAGCGCGCCCCGTCGCTGGCGCCGTAGTACTCAACCGGTAGGACTCTGAATGTCTCTCGCGCGGAGCTAAATATAGAAAATGCTGCTCGACCAGACCGTCGTGTTTCCACTGCTAAAATATTTACGGCTACTTCTCCCCAAACAAGTGAGAGCGAGAATACGAGAGGAGCGCCCGAGAAGCCAGACGGCCGAGGCCGGAGTCGAGCGGCGCGGCTCGCTCCCCGACTCCATTTGAAGTCTCTCGCTCGTCCCCTCCTCGACCCTCGAGGTGCCCGAGCGCCGGGCCGGCGCGGCCATGTGGGAGCCACGCACACGTCTCCAGAGCCAGGCAGCCTGAAGCAATCATGGCACCCGATTCCTCTTTAGCAGGACTCTGGAGCGTTTCGCTCTCTGCAGGCCTCGTCCGATTGGACGAAGGCACGGGTTTATTAGGGAAGGGGGTGTGGGGGTGGGTGGGGGGGGGTGCCAAGGGCTTTGTCCCCCCATGAGCCTCCCCCCTCCACCCCCACCCCACCCCACCCCTCCTCCTCCTCCTTGCCCTTCCTCTTTAACTTCAACTCCCCCTTTAACTTTTGCTCCCCCCAGCTGAAGAATGCTCGTAAAAGGGGTTCACCTGAACGAGCCGGTGGGGGGGTGTTACCGTTGTAAACTGTTAGCAAAGAGCGTGTTTGTGTTTTTTATTATTTTTCTTTTTAGGGCCCCCCCTCCCCTCTTTTTTTATAAAAAAAATTCTTGGGAGGGGGGGGAGAGACGAGGGTGAAAAAAAAGTTTGGTTTGTGAGATAACTGCTACCAGATGCTCTCTCTCTCTCTCTCTTTTTCTCTCTCTCTCTCTCTCTGTCTGTTATTCAGCAGAAAGAGAGGCAGGCGAAAAGACACACTGTTGTTTCTGCGTGAACTTCTCAACTCGTTACACGGACTCTCTCCCCGTCTCCAAGTGTCCTGCCTATACTCCAAAATAGTTCCGTTGAAACCGAAACGACAAGCGGCTTCGGCCTCGACCCTCCGAAAAGCGAACGGCTACGCTCGGCGCACGTCGTCACGACTCTTCGTAGCGTCGACGGTCGGTTTGCGTTCGCCCTCCTCTTTTTGTTTACGTCGTGCTTCCCGCATCTCCGAGACGAAGCGGCGGGGCGTCGGAGCCGTGCGGCGGCGAGGCGTGGTTTCTCGGGAGGCGGCTGGCACGTCGCCGTGGAGACGGCGGCGACTGTAGTGGCTCACCTGCAATTTAAAAAAATCCCTTTCATTAAACAAAATTACCTGCAAATGGAGAGCGAGCGTGCAGCCTTCGAGGTCGACAGCGGTTCGTTTTTTATTTCCTTTTCTTCCACATGCGATTTCTCCTTTTTTCAGTTTTTTTTTTTACTGCGGCCTCGAGTTCAATGAAAAGTCAATTTGTGAATGACGGCCCTCCGCTCCGTCGTTAAAGACTCCAGACGTACTACGGCTTTTCAACAGTGGCCATGTGTCGGATAATTTATTACCATCCCCGTTTCTTTCTATAACATTTCTTTCTTAATTGGACAGATTTTTTTTCCCCCTACTTTTTTTTCTTCTCCCTCTCTCGTGAATAAAAGTGGAAAAAGTTCCTCTTCCCTTCGCCGCCTGCTGACTTCACCCCTTGTGTATGCGGCTCGTCGTCACGGCAACCCTCCAGTCCAAAACGCCGGTTGCCTCCTCGACGTTGCCACATCGCATCAGGCCCTGCACCGCTGCAATGTTTCACATATCCAAAACAACATTCGTAGAAAGTTGTCCGTTACTAGTCTGAGCCAGTGTTCTGTTTGGAGGTGGGCTCTGCTGTTGGAAAAAAGGTCCCCGTGTTTCCCGTGTTTCCGCGGGGCTTGTTTTCTCGTGGCGCTCGTGTACGCTCGTCTTAATTGCCGCGCCGGAACGAGTGATTCTACACGACTAAATGGATAAAAGCGTAGGCCCCCGTGCTCTTAGCGCCACGCTCGAAATGGGATTTAACGTCATTTAGAGGCGGTTCGTGAAAGTCAAATGAAAGGAAGTCGACCCGTTTAATTACATTTTTTAAGCTTCAGGTAATTTCCTTTGACAGACGAAACATAGCAATGGCAGGAAGGCAGTAGTCGGCACAGGAAAACGGGGCAAGCAGGTCAATACTTGTCCGATTTCTGACTCCGACTTCAATAGGCACGACGATCAAAGCGGTTCAGTCGAGCCTAACCTCAAAATATGAACTTTTAAATAAAGATCCGCTGCATGTTTCAAGCTGCAGTCAGATTTACGACGCCGTGTTGTCGGTACAGGTCGGGCGGTGCGGCCGACACGCCGTATTCCTTCACAGGCGAGGTGAAGCTTCCACGGCGAGGGGGGCCGATGTACCGTGTCCCCCCGTGTCCCGCAGATAGGATTGTTCACATGTTTTTAGTGTGTTTTTATCTAATGGGTTCGGTGTAATATAATCACGTATGTATACAGCTCCTCTCGGGAGAATGTGTTAAAGCTTCCACAGCAATGCTACGAGCAACATGTGCCGACACGTTAGTTAAGCTTCAAGACCAGTTCTGAGTTCTTCTGAGGGAGAGAAGCTGCACACTTGGGCCTTATAATCATTGTAATCAAGATTTTTTTGAATTTTATTTTACCTTCACAATTAAGCCTGATCAGGTCCAGCGTTAATGCGTTCTGTAAACTCCTCGTTCAAGTTCAATTTCACAACTTTTACCCAGAATAGGCCCAATAATAGAGATAGTTATAGTCAGTCATTTTAATTATTCAGCCGTATTTGTAACCAGTAACATGACATAACGCACCGTGAGCGTAATTAAACGCTCTCTGGGCGTTAAGCAAAAACCACGGGAAAAAGCCGCCCGACTTTAACGCCAAAAAACGGCGAGGAAGGAGCTGCCGCCGCTTTACTACAAATAAACCCGACTTAAAGACGGCCGTATAAAGATGCCGGCAAGGATTCCAGCAGCTGGAGCCGTTTAGCGTCTTGGGACCGCGTGAGGTGCCAACATCAGTTTGACAAAAGTCTTAAAAAAAAACAAATAAAAAACGGTCGACGTCTGAAGGAGGACGGTACCGGTCCGACTCGAGGCTCGTCCGGTTAAGCCGCCGGCGTCTCTCTCTCTCTTTTTGGCGTGACCGTTTGAGAAGCCTCTCTGCAGCGGTTCAGGTGGAGCAGAATGTGAGGCTGCAAGAACATTGAACTTCTGTGATTCTTTTTTTATTTATTTATTTTTTTTAATTTTTTTTTTTGGGGGGGGGGGGTTGTTTTTTCGAAGCAAAGAGCGGCGTGGGTCTGCTCGGCCAGCGCGAGGCGTCCTCCGCCCGCTCCCTTCAGACGGAGAGACTTGATTAGCAGGGCTGGATTAATCACTCAGCAGATGGAAACAGAGTGCAGTGTCACAGGACGGCAACAAACCCACCGTTGGATTAGAGCTCAGCGTGTGTGTGTGTGTGTGTGTGTGTGTGTGTGTGTGTGTGTGTGTGTGTGTGTGTGTGTGTGTGTGTGTGTGTGTGTGTGTGTGTGTGTGTGTGTGTGTGTGTGTGTGTGTGTGTCCGTCCCGTCGGACAGAGCAACTCTGATTTGATTCCTAAATGGATTGCTGTGTGCATCACTGCTGTCTTTCTCCTTTTTCCCCCCTCTTTCTTTCTTTTGGACTTGTTATTAAAGTCTACTGAACAGGTCTGTACTCGCGGGTCAGACTATACAAATTATCCTCGTGATTCTCTCTTTTTTTTCTCCTTTTTATTTTAGGGTAAATTCTGCAATCGCGATTCGCCGTTTGTCAAAACGGGAGATAAAAGAAAGCGAGCATTGATAGTTTTCTAGCTGCGAGGACTGGAGGATTATTCCCCCCCCCCCCCAGTTCCGCTCCTTCTCTGGAATCTTTTTCACCTAGGCTCTGTCAACACATGAAACTGGCCAGTTGAAAGAAAGGAAAAGGAGTAGTAACGGGAACATTTTGAGGGGGGGGGGGGGGGGGGGTATTGCAGTTGTGAAACTGGCGTCAGACCATCTTTTGAGCGGAATTCTTTGCAGGGGTCAGAGTTCAGGCGCCGCAGCGTGGCGCTGCGATTGGCTGAGGAGAGGTGAAATGAAAACCACAGTAAACTTTTGACCCCGGCGCAGGAGCTGTGCAGGAACGCCCAGCCCCAGCTCTGGCGTGGTGGAACAGAGCCCGCTCTCTTCCTGTGTTTACTCCACCAATCCAACAGGGACGGCAGGGAGGAGGAGGGGGAGGGGGTGGTCGAGGGGAGGAGGGGGAGGAGGAGGAGGGAGGAGGGGGACAGGGGGAGGGAGCACAGAGGGGGAGGAGAGAAAGGCATGCGCGAGGGAGGGAGGGAGGAAGGGAAGCGAGGAAATCGTCAGAGCCTCGCTGTGGTCTGAAAATGAATATCTGCTGCCTTTTTCTTTTTCTTTGCAGAACGGCACAGTTGAAACGTGCACGCAGACACGCTCTGCTTCTGAAAAGAGGAGGCAAAACCAAGCACAGTCTTAAAAAAACAGCCACATTACATGTTGACAGAAGTCATTAGCATGAGTGGACAAATCTTTACGCTGATTTCCGTGAGGCGACGTGAGATTTGTCTTTACTCCGGTTCCATCCCTCCCGTGTGCAGCGCTATCAGACCGGCCCGTGTGGCGGCTGATCGGGCTTCTGGCTCACCAGATGAAAGGCAGCGTGGCTATTGATTAATGAACTCATTTCCATAATATTAGCCCCGCGTGATCCGCGTTGGTCTCTGGGACGTCGGCGCTATCTTCGCCCGCCTCGCCGCACTTTTTTACTCCGAGACGCGCTTAAAGAAAACCGAGAGGTTGTTGGAGTCGGTGCCCGTGTGGTCCTCGCTGGTCTTTTGTCCGCATTAATGATGGATAGTTGCAGGAGATGCATGCGGGACACACACACACACACACACACATGCACACACACACACGCACACACACACACAGTGGAATCTGCCATCTCTTTGTTTCCACCTTCATTTATTCTCCCTGGTGTTTCTACTTGATGCAGTTTGTGTGAGAAAAAATGTGGAGATGCACACACAGCTTGTCTCAGATATGTGTGTGTGTGTTGTGTGTGTGTGTGCGGATAGGGGATGTTTTTTCTTGGGTGGGGGGGGGGGGGGGGAGCAATCCTATGCAGGCCGTTTCTCTCTCCTTTGAACTATGTTGTCCCCCTCCCTGTATACGTTCATTCTATGGGCACCGTGCACACTACAAGTTTACGGGCACCGAAAGCCACAAAGACAAATTACAACGTGTGTTTTTTATACATCGAATGTCTTTCATGGCGCCCTTGTGAATTTCTTGCTCGGGGAAATGGCCCTCGACGCAAGGTTATTTTCTCCCTTCGGTCGTGAGAAACGAGTTGCAAAGGGCAAACGCGGTGTTATAATTGATTGATAATCAACCCCAACATTTAGTTTTCAGCTACAGAGGCGGTGTGTGTGTGTGACTTGGATCAAGATGTGGAAACTTTTAATTTGAAATATTTCTCCACCTCCAATCAGCTCCCCTGGCGAGCGTGCCGGTCTGCTCTCCCGACTCCTCGTCCTCTTGGGTTAGGCTGGCTCTTTATTCCAGTGTGAACCGAACCCTTGTTGGACTTTGATTCTGAACTAGTCAAACTCGTTGATGCTTTTTTAATATATTTTATTTTGATCTCCTTTCAACACGCACACGGCTCCAACGGCTCGTCACATTTCAAAGTATTCGCCGGAATAAAGAGACTAGAACCCATTATTCCACCCCCAGACACGCTGCAGACAAACAAGTTTTTCTCTGAAGAATTTACAGCTTCATTTTTTGGTTTTATCGCGCACACGTGCTCGACATGTGCCGTCCCCGTCCCGAACTCGCATCATGTGGCGACGCTCCGCTTCTTGCCGTTAAAACCCCTCGGGCTCCAGTTTAGTCACACTGGTCCACATTTGATTAAAGTCATGTGTAATGTTGGCAGGAAAACTGCTAAAAAAATAAATAAATAAAAACAAGAGTGCATCTGAGTCTATGAAAAGTTTTTTTTTTTTTCCTTCCCTCGACATTTAAAGGGGAATCCCCCAAAACGCCAAGATGATAGATTACTGAAAACAACGTGGTTTTTAATTATACGAAGCCAGAGCAGTAATGTCGCCCGTGGGTGCCTTGTTTTTCCTGCAATCTAGCATCGGAAGTTCACGTCCAAATTAATCTTCTCATTCAAAACGTAAAGTTATGGTTTCTCATTCATCGCGAGCAGAACTAATTGAGGATCTTTTTAGAAGTGCCAAGAGAGCACCGATTTTTAATTGCCTTTTTTGTTCAAATTTCGCTGATTCAACTTCCTCTCAGCAGTCTGACCTTTTTCCTTTTTTTAAAACCATTTAAATGATATTCACTTTTTCAAAGTGGGATGCATTAATTCACTCGACGCGAGTTCATAGCGGGAGCACCTCCTTTTTATTGCTGCTAATGACGATTTAATTTCCACTGAATAGTATTCCTTCGTCTTTCTCCCACGATGAGGCCCGTTGGAGCCGAGCCCTTTAGGCGCGTGCGTATCAGTCGTGTATACGTCTCACTATTAAGCCATGAAGACATAAAGAAACGGTATTTATTAATTACCCTTTGCTTAACCCCGTCCTCTCGATATGTATCGTCGTCTTTTTCTGAGAGCGCAGCGGTGCAAGAAACATATTTAAGCATCGCCTCACAATATGCCACGTCCTCTTCAATCCTCCGTGAAAACGTTGCACAGGACTAATTGGGGCGAGTGTTGTTCCCGAGGTGCTCCCCATTGTCCTGGACAGTATTTTTAGTGCAACAATTCAGCAGGCGGGTTGCAATGGACGACACGCGTCCTTTAGCCTTTCCTACGTCAGACCCGTTATAAAGGTGTTCGCACCCCGAGCTCCATCGCATCGTAATCATTTTTTTTTTTCTTCTTTTTTGCAAAAACACCCAAAGACAGTGTTTTTGTATTTAGATTGTGTTTTATAATTATTTTTTATTAATGCTCTGATGTGCACCACTGCTGTGATTTATTTTTTTTTTTTTTTTTTTAAATGTCCCCACTGTGAGACGAATACAGGTATATATATATCATATCAAGAAATAGATGAGATTTACTACAAATGGGTGTTTCCCTGGAAGGGAGGGGTTTCTAAATATGCAGTGTACATAAAAACAATCTGTTTTAATTTGTGTAATTTCATTCAGGACCCAAGTCCGAGACGGGGGTTCTCACGCGCGCGTGTGCGTGTGCGTTTGTGTGTGTGTGTGTCCGTGTGTGAGTCACTGAACCCCCCCCCCCCCTTTGCTCCCCCGGTGCTTAACTGCAGCTCACTGCTCCTTTAATAACTGCGGATGGGTCAAATGCAGAGATCCCCACTGAGGGATCAATAAAGTGTACATTAAATTACATTCTACTTCCTTGTGGCCCAGGATTCAAAACCCCGAGCCTTCAGTTGGTCGTGAGCTCCAGCTGCACTTAATCCAGTAGCCGGCCGTGTGCTCAGCGGGAGGAGGAGAAGCTCTTTGAAGCAAAACAGGAAGTAATTCGGCCCTCTTGTTTCTTTTTTTTACTCTTGATGTTCCAACCTCTAGTGGACACCTTTTGTTGCTTTATTGGTGTGTGTGTGTGTGGGAGGGGGGTTTGAGTACAGGAAGGTAATGGGTCTAAATGCTTCTAACAAAAGACAAGATTAGAAGAATATATGTTTCTGTCTTTCCACATACTCAAACCCTGTGTTGTTTACACACACACACTCACACACAGTTCTAATAAAGACTTGTGTGTGTGTGTGTGTGTTTCGGGGGTCTGTAACTGTGTGTCTGTGCTGGGTGGGCCTCTGTTTATTGTTGCGCCTGCCACTCATTGTCTCGGGGAGCTCAGATTGCAGGCTTTATTTCAGGCCGGGCAGGAATTTCCTCCTCACTATTCTGGTCCCGAATGACCGACGCTCGCCTCAACGCACCTTCATCACACGCACACACAAGTGCTTTGATACGGCGGAGAGCGACACGCGATGCGATGCAGTAAGAGATCGGTAAGAGAAGAGGCGTTTGTGCAGCGTGGATCTACCAGGGGCGCTTCTTCCTCACATGGGAGAATACAACGTGTGTGTAGGATCTCCCTCGGCCATGTCTTTGGAGATGCTCCACACGAGTGCCGTATGGAGCATACCGACGGACCAGCAGCGTCCGACTCTACGGCGTTTATGATGCGCCCGAAACGCCGTCGCCGTCTTCCGATTGTCTTCATCTTCCCGACGCTCCTCGATCTCGTCGCGTGTGTCGAAAGCGACCAAAACTAAAAATGAAATTGTGAGGATTCATCAAAGCGTCTCGTATCAAAGTCGACCCCAAATGAATTACTCATTCCCGCCGGACCCTGACCCGAAACGGAACGTTCTGGGTTCTTTGTCGTGCGAGAGATTGCGTGGATGAACGAGATAAAGTAGAGCTTTTAAAACGGGCAATTTAATTGATCTCCTGCAGTATTCTTGGCCGCTGCTGCAAACCATTTGAAGCAGAACTCCCCCCCCCCCCCCCCCCATCTGAAATGTGCAATCCTTGCCAATGAATCTCTCCATGCTCTTTCAAATCCGACTTGAATCCCAACAACAACCCGTGACTCGAGGTCTCCTCCATGAGCCACATGCGCTTCACTGTTTTTATATATTTTTTTGATCCTTCGCGGTCCGACTTGTTGTTGTTGTTGTTGTTTTCACCGGCGCTCTTATTACAAAGCGGTAAATTATACATGCCGGTCGTAAACGGGTTGAGGCTCCGTCTCGATGTGCGACCAGTAGATCTGCATTTTTTTCTAATGGATGCGCGGCCCATTTATGTCTGAGCGCGCCGTGTCGCCTCTCGTCTCCCCTCCCCCTCCCTGTTCGCCATGCCTCCTCCCCCTCTTTATTCTACCCAATCTGCCCCTCCTCCTCCTCCTCTTCCTCCTGCTGCTGCGGCCATATTCATACCAGCGCTCGTATCTTCTGGTCTGAATTACATCTCTGCTCCGACACACGACTGAGGGATTAACAAAGTCGAACAGTTCGAAACCAGAGGGCGCGACTAAAAAAAACGACGGAGAGTTCTCCCCGAATTATTCACGCGCCGCTCTCCGGCGCCTATATTTATTTCAGTGAATTGTCTCGTTGTTTCGGAAGAGACGACTCGAGAATTATTAAACTGTGTTTGGACAGCTGACAGAAAGGGAACGCTTTCCTCTCTTTCTCTGTTCTAAATTATTCAGCTGCAGCATTAGCTCGGTAGCAGCCCTGCGTTTAGGACTGATGTGATCAGTGGTCTGTGGTGGAGGATCCCTCACACACACACACACACACACATACATGCATGCACACACACGTGCACACACACATGCACACACTTTGTCTCTCTTTCTGTGTGTGTGTGTTGGTTACAGGCTTGCAACTAGCCGCGTGTGGCCGTGGCGACTGAGTTTTGACTATCATGGATGAATCTGATTGGAAGCATCATAATATTTAGGATTTTCCTTTTTCGGGAGTTGAAATATTTACAAAATACAATTTTTTTTGTTTCACGCTTTTCAAACTCTAATTATGGTTCAATATGTCCTTGCGGAACACCAGCTGTTGCCGCGTTTTTTCACATGCTTTTCGGTATTATGAAGATTTTGTTTTCAGTGTGATTTATTATTATTGCATTTTACGAAGGAAAGGACATCTGCTTATCTTTGGCAGTAGGACGGCGGTGCTAAAGGTCACCGTCGCTGCTTTTGGGAGCAGTTTGTACCCAAACACTGAAGGTCAGGGCCTCCCAGGTTTGACATTTTATTTAAACTGTACTCACTTCATGTACCTCCATGCACATATAAAAACAAATGTCACCACTCACCAATTTGCATCTGTAGTCACTTACGCTTAAAAAAATAATGAATACAATGCAAAATAAAAACCACACGGTATCATAGCGGATCCCTTGACGTGAAATTGATGCGCGATGGATCCCAACAAAGTGATCGTTTATTTGTGTGATCTTGTAACTTCGATTTGTTGAAATGCAAAGACTTTAAATAGACGTCCGCCCGAGAGGGATTCCTCTGTTGCCCCGATGAAAGCTTATCCAACTGATAAGAAATCCCAGAGGGTCTTCTTCACTGCGGCTATGAATAGGATCGCATTGAAGGTTATAAAGGCGGTGACATAACCGGGTGTCTTTAACGCTCCTCTTACCTGTGGGGTCAATTTGACGCCATTCGATGTTTAACATCTCAAAAAATGAATGACATCATGTTTTTTTTGCTTTTATATTTCATGACTTTTCCTAATTTATTGGGGACAACTGGGAAAACATAAAATTCCCATGATATGTTTTCAATGTCCTGAACACAATTTGACCCCAGGCTGTTTTTCACTGTGTAAAATATATAAGAAATATTTTTATTTTTTAATAAGGGACAGTGCACATTGATGAACACATTTCTGTAAATGAGGCTATTTTTCATCTGTAGTCCCAAAGATGCTGATGTTAAGAGCAAACCTAGAAACATAAGATTATAAATACAGTCTACAGACAAAGCAAATAAAATAAGGGAGAAAAAGGCTAAAATGGACAGAATAAAAACATCACGTCAGAGACGCAACGTAAAAGCATACGGACTAAATGTGATATATAACTGCAAACGGGTAAACGACAAGAGAAGACACGCAGGCCAGCAAAGTCGAGACATACAGACAACAGACAGACAGTCATCAACTGACAGACAGACAAAGTGAAAGTCCAACCATTTAAAGGGCTATTTAGGGAGTCAACTAACGCATAAAGTACCTCACACTTAAACTTGGGAAACAATATTGATTCTATTCATTTTCTGGAGGTTTTAATAGATGGGGTCAATATATGTTGGTACATTTGAAGGCAACAGGAGGGTTAAGGTAATTGGGTATACAGGCACAAAGTCGGGCAGAGCTTACACGTAGTTTTCTAACCTTTTCGTGAGAGTATGAGTTGGTTGGCAACGCTCTGCGCTGCGTTCAGGTGCGAGTCGGAACCGGGACGACCGGGCTCCCGCCCGATAAGCAGAACGTGTAACTCGGGCGGCCACATTTCCAGGAAAGGGAAGCGATGACGCAGAGGAGTGGTCTGAGGGGAGGACGCAAACAGGATGCTATCTCCTGTGACTTCCTGTGCAATTTTAGAAAATCTGTTGTTGTTGTTGTTGCTTTTTCTTTCCCCTCCCCGTGAATTTCTGCGAAGGCCAAAAAAAACGTCTTCAAAAGGATCGTGGTAGTTTCACAGGGCGTGGCGCCGTTAGAGAGACGTGTGGAGACGGCCAGACGTTCAGGAGAGGCTGAAGAGGCACTAGGCCCTGAATGGGGAGATGTCGACACACACACACACACATATACACACACACACACCCCAGGTGGACAATCTGGTTCAGAGCATTTTATTTTTAACTACGAGCTGTCGCGTTTCCTCGCGTCGGCAGCTGCCCGGCGGCTCGTGCGGCGCCCGTCGTCTTGTCGCCCCGTTGCAGGTTTCACATTGTCAAGCGGAGCCCATTCAGGTCATGGTGGGCCGCCGCTCAATCGCTCCCCATGTTTTCCGTCGTGCCGAAGTTTTTAGATACTGAGACGCTCTATTTCTGACATAAAAAAAAAAAAAAAAAAGGGGTCAATGTGCCGTGCATTTTAAAATGCTGCACGTCGCAAAAAGACGAAGGAGATTCTGGACACTGTTTTCCCACGGCCGAAGTAGAAACCGCACCACTGTGCGTCGCCCGTTCTCAGAAAGGCCTCCACCCCCCCCACCCCCACCCCACCCCACCCCACCCCACCCATCGCTGCCGTTTGTCCGTCTCAGGATGTGAGGCCGACTGAGGGCTGATGTCATCTCTCTGCTCTGCTGCAGAGGTGAGCCGTAGGACAGAAACCACGAAGGAAGGAAGGAAGGAAGGAAGGAAGGAAGGAAGGAAAGGGGAAAGGGCGAAAGGCAGTGAGAGTTGCAGCGGGACGGGTCAGATTCAGGACGGGCGCTGAAGGGAAAGACGGACGAGACCCAGAGTTACGGCGCAGAGAGACTCTCGCTCGCTCCTCCTGTCGGGCGGCGTGTCCCAGCCTGCAGTTGCAGGAGCAGAAGTTGCATAATGGCTTCCATCCGTTTTATAGTTTTCCACTGTGGAATGAGCTCACTCTCTGTGTGTGTGTGTGTGTGTGTGTGTGTGTGTGTGTGTGTGTGTGTGTGTGTGTGAATCTGGTCGTGCGGCCACATGCTGCAGCTTGTGTGTGTGTGTGTGTGTGTGTGTGTGTTCCTGGCTGGAGATAGGAAGGAGCAATGACCTTAGAGGCTGGCGTCAGAGGCTTTCCTCTCAGGTGAAATCTTGAGGGGGTCAGACACGGGGCAATGCCAGAGCAAGAAAACAAGGGCAGGGTCCACAAGCCGAGCGCCGCTCCACCCGTGGGACGGGAGGGAGGGGGGCTGTCTTAGGATGGTATGGGAGGGTGGGGGTGGGCGGTAGTTAAAAGCTATTGAAAGAACGGATGTAGCCTAGTATGGAGAATGCGGAAGAGGGGCTAATTTTTCTTTTTTTTTAAACTAGACCCTGAAATGCGATGTGGAAGCCTCGCCTGCATCGTCTCCGGGCGCCACAAGCCCGAGAAATGTGTATTTATTATCCCCCCCCCCCCCACCCTCCCCCTCCCCAGTGGTGTCCCACGCAGCGAGACAAAGAGGCTGCTGAACATGTGGGACAGTAGCTCCGCACGCACAATGTGCCGCGACGTGCCCGCACACGCACGCACACACACTGCAGAATGGTGTGTGTACGTGTGTGTGTGTGTGTGTGTGTGCCGCCGCCGCTCGTAGAGGGGCGGAGCTCCAGCGGGCGCGCTGGCTGAACGCGGGATGACCCGTCTCCCCCGAGGCCGCACATCACTACATCATCATCAGACGCTCCTCGCAGTGGAACAGATGAGTTTCACCGAGCAGGAAGCCGAGGAGGCCGCTCCGCTAACTGGAGGCCCCCCCTGGAAGAATCACTTCACTTATAACCTCAACAGAGGATTTTGTTGATTTATTGTTGATTTATTTCCTCCATCTCCATAACTTGACATAAGCTGTGTGTGTGTGTGTGTGTGTGTGTGTGTGTGTGTGTGTGTGTGTGTGTGTGTGTGTGTGTGTGTGTGTGTGTGTGTGTGTGTGTGTGTGTGTGTGTGTGGAATACAGATTGACGGCCGATTTCCAATCCACGACTTATCGTTTGATTAGAATGCAGCTCAAACGCACAAACGTCTCGGTCCGATGCCTGTGTGTGTGTGTGTCTGTACGTGCGTACATGTGTGTGTGCGTGTGTCTGTGTATGTTTGTCTGTACATGTGTGTGTATGTGTCTGTACATGTGAGTCTGTACATGTGTCTGTACATGTGTGTGTGCGTGTCTCTATATTTGTGTATGTGTGTATGTCTGTACATGTGCGTGTCTCTATGTATGTGTGTGAGTGTGTGTTGACGTGTGTGTGTCTGTACATGTGTGCGTGTCTCTATGTATGTGTGTGTTGACATGTGTGTGTGTTGACATGTGTGTGTCTGTACATGTGTACATGTGTGTGTGATGTGCCTCTTTGCTCCTCCAGGTGCTGATATGCGTTGAAGATGAGTGGCGTCGGAGACAACTTGTTGGAGCCGCTTTGCGCCGACCGCAAGCGAAAACTGTCCACCTGCGACACGCCGGGCTTAGGGTGAGTTCTGTGAGCGCCGGTCACACCGCGGGCCACTTAGTGCGCCCACGTTTTCGGTGAGAATGTCAACAAGTGCCCCCCCCCCCACACCCCCCTCCCCGGTTCACATGCCGCTCTCAAAGCATCTGAACCCGAGGTCGTCATAGCGACATGTCTAATCCCCCCCCCATCGGTGCCCCGGCAGGTGTGACAAGCGTCGGAGGGAACAGGAGAGCAAGTACATCGAGGAGCTGGCCGAGCTCATCTCGGCCAACCTCTCCAACATCGACAGCTTCAACGTCAAGCCGGACAAATGTGCCATCCTCAAGGAGACCGTGAGGCAGATCAGACAGATCAAAGAGCAAGGTACCCACACACACACACACACACACACACACCCAAGAACAAAGCAACATATTATTATCATTATTCATCTTATTGTTACCTTCGCATTGAAAATGCGGAAAGTTATGTTTTGGTCGCTGTGTATTTGTATGTGTGCGAGTGTTATTTGCATAAGTCAAAAAGTATTAAACAGAATCGCATGAAGTTTGGTGGGATGATTGGTAATTATCCGGGGAGCATTTGATTTGATTTTGGGAGCGATCGGGTCAAAGGTCATAAAATATCAAAATAATAAGAATAACTTTATTCATATAGCACTTAAATGGCGGCAAACAAAAAAGACCATACCATAAAAGCATTGAATACAACTAAAACCAAACAAATAGGCAATTAACATAAAAACATAAAAGGACGACATCGCTTAAAAGCAGTTCTATAAAAGTGGGTTTTAAGACGTGATTTAAAATCTTCTTTTTACCATAAATTTCTATCCAATTGGCATGCAACTAATGCAAAAAAAATCATAATTCAATGCCCAATCTTGTGATATGCGAAGGTATGCGCTCTACCGAGTGCCCGTTCTAGTTATTACTATTATTGCTCCGGTGGTATTTGTGTGTTTTCGGCCGGGGGAGGGTGGACCTGCTGCAGGACAGACGGTGCCAGTGATGTAGTGGTGTGTTTGGTTCACGGCCAGCCTGACAGCCACTCTGGCTGTTTGTATTGCTGGGGGGGGTAAACGAACACCAGTAATCGAAACCGGTCCTCGGTGGTCGCGGCTCAAGGCTGTCAGTGGGCCGCGTGTCTGTTAGAGCCAGACTGAGCTTCTCCCCGGGAGATGAATGACACCGGAGGAGGAATCGGACCTCTTTATCTGCGGCTACCCGCTCGCTAATTTTCCAATTGTTTTTGCAGATTTGACACGATTGGTTACCGCGCCACCTGTTGTAGCGCCGCGCGAGAGTGAGATCTGTGAGGTTAAGTGGCTAAGAGGGAGAAAGAAAGCAATCCTATTGGAATCCACCCAGAGGGTCACAGCTGGCTACTGCTGGCCCCGGTGTTATGCAGCTAGGTTGCCATAGTTACAGGATGGGAATGATGGAGGGCCTCTTTTTTTTTTTTCTGTCTCGTCTTTTTTAACACACCTTTTTCCTCCCCCTTACTACACATCTCTGCTCTTTGCCATTAGTCCCCCCCCCTGCGTCTCCTTTCTTATGTCAATCACCGCTTTACTGCTCGCTCAAACTGCTGGTTTGGGTAGAAATTATTACATTAAATCCAGCGTCATTTATATTTTGTGTCGTCTTGCTCCGCGTCTCGCGCCACAGATGGTTCCGCTATATGGAGCGGTATCTAACAAAGCCTCCGACATGCTGATTTTAAAAATAGAAAGGCATGCTGGTCATTCATCTGTGACTCGTGCTGCCACCTGCTGGCCGGGCATAGATATTATTTGTCTTTTTTTTATTTGCCTAGTATTAGGGAATCGGCTCCCACTGCTAACTGGACATTAAAATCTGACCAACAGCATGATTAAAAAAAAAAGAAATACATCTTTTACACAGCGGAGGTCATGTGCACGGATGAAATATTGCATAAAACAATCCAAAGACGGAGTGTGATGTTCTTCATCCGTCCTCAGGAAAGAGCTCTTGCAGCGACGACGATGTCCAGAAGGCGGACGTGTCTTCCACTGGTCAAGCAGTCATCGACAAGGACCATCTGGGACCACTGCTCCTACAGGTGAACCACAGCCCTTCCTCATGCTGCACCAGTGCTTCTCGATCATTGCTCACTTGCAGTTGGTAGAAATGGGCAAACAGTAACCAAATATGGTACATTTCATGTCATTTTTCGTTTCAACTTTGTCCTAAATTCAACTCTCCATTCGTCTACAGGCGTTGGACGGCTTTCTGTTCGTGGTCAACCGAGAGGGCAGCATTGTCTTCGTGTCGGACAACGTGACGCAGTACCTGCAGTACAAGCAGGAAGAGCTGATCAACACCAGCGTGTACAACATCATCCACGACGAGGACCGGGAGGAGTTCCACAAGAACCTACCCAAGTCTAACGGTGAGCCGTGGGTTCAAACGGGACGGGTCAAGATCTCGCTCGCCGAGGTGTACGCTCGAACACGGTCCATCTCTCTCTCACACTCACCAGGGTTCGTACGGTCATGGAAAACCTGGAAAAGTCATGGAATTTTATAATGGTCATTTCCAGGCCTGGAAAAGTCATGGAAAAAAACTTGAATCATAAAAGTTTGGGAAAAGTCATGGAAATTTGTTAAAATCACGTGTTTATTTACGCCGAGTTTGAAATAATTAATGTTTTTTTAAAAGAAAGACGCTCAAAATATAAGCCGGTATAAAATAGAATAGAAATATACTTTATTAATCCCCAAGGGGAAATTTGTTGACACAGTAGCACCAATAAACTAAACACAATAAAAATATAAATATAAGAAAGAAAGAAAGTGGCATAAAGTATACAAAGTGAAATATAAAATTATATATATATATATATATATATATATATGTATGTATGTATGTATGTATGTATGTATGTATGTGTGTATATATATATATATATATATATATATATATGTGTGTAAATACAGCAATGTCAAATTAAATAAAAAACTGTGCAAAGTGTGTATGTGTGTAGTGTTAATGAAATGTGTGCAGTGCAGATCAACACAGTGTAAGTATGAATGTGAATATGTACAGTGATAGTTATTGCAAGTTTCTGGCAAGAAGTATACCCTCTCAATACACAACATTTTCAAAATGTTTCATGTTTTACCGGGATTTCAGTTTGGTCATGGAAATTTAGTTTAAAGTCATGGAAATCCATTTGTCAAAATGTGTAAGAACCCTGACACACACACACACACACACACACACTCACACTGTGACCGTCTGAACTAATGTTCCCTTCTTCCTCCTCGCAGCACCAAATGGAGCGTCGTGGGGCGGAGAGGCGCCGCGGCAGAAGAGCCACACCTTCAACTGTCGGATGCTGGTGAACTTCGGTCACGGCTTGTCCGAGGAGAGGCCGGGGGGCCGGCGCTACGAGACCATGCAGTGCTTCGCCCTCACTCAGCCCCGGGCCATGATCGAGGAGGGAGAAGGTAAAGAGAGTCGGATCGTCTCGGCTGGCCGCAGCCATCGGTCAACGCGTGCTCAAACGTTGCAAATAACGCCGTGTGACCGTTGCCTTGTCTCTTTGCTTTTTTTAGATTTGCAGTCGTGTATGATCTGCGTGGCGCGACGCATCATCGCAGTAGAGAGGACGGAGAGGTTTAGCACGCGCCACGAACTGTCTGGTAGGTTTCCACTGTGCTGTATCTAATTAATGATAGGATTCAATCTGTCATTGCACAGAGTACAGGTACACATGCAACACATTGTATTCTCTGCATTTAACCCATCCTTGGTTATTAAGGAGCAGTGGGCTGCAGTGATGTGCCCGGGAAGCAACTGGGGGTTCAGTGCCTTGCTCAAGGACACTTTGACTTGCAACTAATGGGGAGAGCGGGGAATCGAACCGACAACCTTGGGGTTGCAGGACAACCCCCCCTTACCCCACTGAAAAACACAAAGATTCAAATTCCCCACTGCTCAATGTGACCTTTCACCGTAGATTCTTAATTCCCATTCGACACACACACACACACACACACACACACACACACAGTGCATCTAAAGTTCACCATTATCCCTTCGTGTAATCCCAACGGTGCATCTTCTGTCGCAGGTAAGCTGATTGGAATTGAGCAGGAAACCTCTCTGAGCACCACCATGCGCCCGGGCTGGGAGGACCTGGTGAGGCGCTGCATGCAGATGTTCCTCCACCGGAGCGAGGGACAGCCGTGGTCCTACAAGCGGCACTACCAAGACGGTACGCGGCCATTTTCTAGTATTTGCTACCTTAGCAGGTGTCTTTATTTCCTCACTCGTGGGAATGAAGATTGGGGAAGGGACAGCACGTTTTTTATATTCGTTTTTTTATGTCACAAATGATATGAATCTACCATTTTACGGTTAGTCCATGTAATTATCTTACTAATTCTTTGTCATTTTAAATCATATTTGTAAGGGCAAAACATGAATTATGATCTTGTTTTATGCAAGTGCATTTTGTTTATATTGTTTGCGTCAATGATTTGCACATTTGTTTTCTTGATGTGGTCTTCATATTAATGCATACCTGCGGTCAGGTGGGCGGGTTTGAGCATCTTCAAGAAAGACAAAAGCATGCAAGGAACGTACCGGAACACACGTCGCCTCGTTGAGGCGTTCGGTGTGTGGGAAGAAGAAGAGGCTCAAAGCTTTAATGAGTCATCTCTAGCGCAACAGGAAGCGGTACCGGATTTGAATCGCAGTTGATTTAAATGGGGTGGCAGGAAGGAACGCCAATATTTTAAATCTCTACTTTTAAAATGTAGTCCAGTTGTGCTGTACGAGTCTCTGGTTTGGGGTTTTGTTCCACGTTTTTCTTTCTTCGTCCTCTTCTGACGAAACGGCAGCCTCTGATCCACTGATCGCCGAGTTGATTCAGTGAGCTTCACATGAACGTCTTTCGGACAGCAGTCACTGGAGGCCGCATCTTTTTTCTTTTTTGTAAATTGTGTTTATTCTCAAAAGCAGAGTAGACAGTTATACATTGCACATGTTATTTTTCATTTCCCCCCCCCCCCATCCCAACACAAAACAAATCGAACAAATCGCACTGCTTCAATTTTCAAAAATCACATAGTATTACACAAAAGTAAAAAATAGTGTAGGAGGTAATACAGTCAAACAAAAAACAGAAATTAGTGAAGACAACTTAAATAGCTTCTTTCTTTTTTTTTAAGAAAGAAAAAAATAAACATTAAAGGTCACAGAAATGGTTTAATCTAATGAAAGACTTTTTAATTTATCAAAGTATTTTATAATCGGACCCCAAGTTGGCAGTTTGATCTTTTACCAATATTAGCGACTATAAGTTGCGCAACAGCTTGTACCGTGTTGCGTGGGAACAAACCCTCGTGTCTGACAATGCCCAGCATTCACCAACTGTTTGGAATATTATAAGCGTCTTTTTTATGAGTTTCTAATTCTACTTTTTGTTGTTGTTTTTGTTGTTGTTGCTCCAGCTTTCCACAACGGCCACGCGGAGACGCCGCTCTACCGCTTCTCCCTGTGCGACGGCACCCCGGTCACCGCCCAGACCAGAAGCGACCTCTGCAGAAACCCCAGCACCAATGAGCCGCACTCCTTCCTCTCCACACACCTGCTGCAAAGGTGCGAGTCGCAGGAATGATTCCTCCTAAATTGGACGATTGTGTCGTCACTTTGAATGTGCTTCAACTTTTCTCTGTTTTCTCTTCTTTTGGTCCCGTAGAGAGCAGAATAGTTACCGTGGAAACCAGGCTGGAGCGATGAGGCCTCAGAACATCGGCGTGAACAACCCCAACCAGCCGACGAGCATGGGCCCGGCAGGGGGCATGACCCGGGGCTACGGCGCGGCCGAGCAGGGCAACATGCCCCAGAGGGGGGCGCCGCCGTACGCCGGGGGCAACCGCATGAACCCCATGAGCCAGATGAACCCCATGCACCAGATGAACCAGATGAACAACATGCACCAGATGAACAACATGGGGCAGATGAATCAAATGAGCGCCATGCATCCAATGAGCGCCTCCATGAACCAGATGGGGCCCATGAATCAGATGGGTCACCATGGCATGCAGCAACAACAGCAGCAGCAGCAACAACAACAACA
>CM070109.1:21543513-21616013 GCA_036178185.1 Liparis tanakae | reverse complement strand
AGTCGATGAGGCCTTGTCTTAGGTCTGAGAAGCTAAATGTGTGTGTGTGTGTGTGTGTGTGTGTGTGTGTGTGTGTGTGTGTGTGTGTGTGTGTGTGTGTGTGTGTGTGTGTGTGTGTGTGTGTGTGTGTGTGTGTGTGTGTGTGTGTGTGTGTGTGTGTGTGTGTGTGTGTGTGTGTGTGTGTGTGTGTGTGTGTGTGTGTGTGTGTGTGTGTGTGTTTCAGATGGCGAGCGGGGCCCCTTGCCTCCAGCCCAGCGCATCGCCTACCAGAGAGCGTTGTCCGTGGACGCCAAGCCCATCGGCGGAGAGGCGCCGGTGGGCGGAGGCCTGGCCGGGAGGCGGAACGTCCCCTGTCCCACGCTGGTCAAACAAGAGAAGATGGACGCTCCGATCCGACCCGGGCCCGTTCCCAACGGCTTCCCCGGGGGCATGGGCGCGTGTCCGCCGCGGGGCAACCCCACGAGTAACTCAAACACTTATTTCTCAGCATGCTCACGGTAATCCTGGCTGTACTCGAACTTGTACAGAAGCTCGCTGCTGTTAACACTGTTGTCTGTGTGGATCAGGAGGGATGGGCAGAGGGATGGGAATGCATCAGCGGCCCCCCATGTCGGCGCCAGGGGACTGGGGGATGCCGCGGTCCGGCGGCGGCAGCCCCGTGGCCGGGCCGGGACACCCCGGCATGGGCCGCGCCGGTCCGATGGGAGGACCCATGATCAACAGGTCCACCAGCGTACCCGGGAAGACCAGGTCCATGCTGCAGCAGCAGCTCATGGATATGGGTAGGTCTCATCGGGGGGGGGGGTCTGAAATGCAATCATCTTCTGGCTGGGTTCGTACGGTGATGGAAAACCTGGAAAAGTCATGGAATTTTAAAATGGTCATTTCCAGGCCTGGAAAAGTCATGGAAAAAACTCAAATCATAAACGTTTTGGAAAAGTCGTGGAAATTTGTTGTATTCACATGTTCATTTACACCGAGTTTAAAATAATTCATATGTTTTTGAAAGGAAGACGCTCAAAATCTAAGCCGGCGTACGCTCTCATACTGTCGGCGCACTTATTATTTTTTCCCGTTGCAAGTGAACGCACCGTAACTGGAAAGTTCGCCGGCCGTAGCAACAGTCGCTCAGGAAGCGGTCGTGATAATGTAATTTGTTTAATTTAAGGTGTATTAATTGCTTTGTAATTCTCATTCTTTGAATACTACATTTTCAAAAATGTTCATGTATACACCGAGAGTTCGGTTTGGTCCTGGAAATTTGGTTGAAAGTCCTGGAAATCCATCGGTCCACATGTGTAAGAACCCTGTCTGGGAATGTGTTCATTGTTTCCACTCTATGTTGTTATCTCTGCAGGTTCCAGTGAAGCCAATGCGGGCATGAGTCCGTTTGGTGCACACGGGCACCCGCCTCAGTCCCCGTCCTGGCCCGACTCCGCGATGGGACTGGAGCGGCCGAAGACCAACGCAAAGAGGTAAACCTTCCACACTGACCAGCGCTGACCCTCTGAGTGTGTGTCCCAACGTAGTCTTTCAAGGGACAGTTTGGATGTGTTGAAGTGGGGTTGAATGGGGTACGTATCCATAGATAGGTGATGACCCACTAAAGCCACTGGTGATACAGTCACTATGGATACTCGCCTCCAGAGAAGATCTACATATTCTTTAGCCATGGACCCAAAACCCAAGTATACCCTGGGTCCCCCTGGGAGGCCTCACCCAGTTCTAGTGGCCCAGTCTCCTGGAGGCCTAAAATAAGATAAGATAAAATAAGATATTCATTTATTAGTCCCACAGTGGGGAAATTTCATGATCACAGCAGTGAATGTACATTAGAGTAAGGCTCTAAATAAGAATAAAATATAAAATAAAAACACAAAAACTAAATACTGAAATACTAAAATACAAAATACTAGTACTACTACTAAAATACAAAATACTAATGCTACTACTAAAATACTAATACTAAGTCACTAAATGCTAAATACTAAAATACAATACAAAATACTAATACTAAAATACAATACAAAATTACTAAATACTAAAAATACTAAATACTAATGCTAAAATACAAAACTACTAAATACTAAATACTATAAGGGGAAGAAAGAAAAAAAATGATGGGTGTACCTCGAACAGCACCCACCCCATCCCTTAGATTACGGTTTCCCCTAAACTAAACCCAGGACTTGGTGGTGATGGTGTTTGTGATTTGAAGTCTCATGTTCCTGCTCCTCCGTGTGTCCCCTTAGGGACCAGTTCGGCCACCCCCTGGAGGAGCTGCTGGGGCCCCGGGTCAACAGCGAGGGCCCGAGTGACGAGCGAGCCCTTCTGGACCAGCTGGACTCTCTGCTCAACACCACGGACGTCATCGCGCTGCAGGAGATAGACCGGGCCCTCGGCATCCCTGAAATAGTAGGCCAGGTACATCATCACTAGTGACATATTATCCGCCCAGATTTACTGCAGTTCTTCTAACGGTAACAGAAGGAAAGGAATAAAGCAGAAAGTATAAATGTTATTGTAAAATATGAATTCATAAATGCAATGTGTCGATTTTAGATGACACGACACAAAAGAAACGGGCTAGTGCTGATTTTTCAGTGTACATTGAGTTGA
This sequence comes from Liparis tanakae, assembly GCA_036178185.1. Lineage (NCBI taxonomy): Eukaryota > Metazoa > Chordata > Actinopteri > Perciformes > Liparidae > Liparis > Liparis tanakae. The sequence goes on along the minus strand of CM070109.1, from coordinate 21,613,394 downwards.
AGCTGACTGTAGGGTTCTTACGGTCATGGAAAACCTGGAAAAGTCATGGAATTTTAAAATGGTCTGGAAAAGTCATGGGAAAAACTTAAATCACAAAAGCTTTGGAAAAGTCATGGAAATGTGTTATATTCACTTGTTCGTTTACGCCGAGTTTGAAATAATGAATATGTTTTAGAAAGAGACTCAAAATATAAGGCTACATACGCTCTCATACTGGCGGCGCAATTTTCTTTCTTTTTTTCGCATTGCAAGTGAACGCACCATAACTGGAAAGTTTTATGACAATAGCTTGGAAAGCAAATGTTTATTCTTTAAATAAAATATTGTCTGTTATTCATTTGTTTCTTTAAATTTATACTGTATGCTTTGGAATTCACATTGTTTAAAGACTAAATATTCTCACTTTTTTATGTATAAACCGAGACTTCAGTACGGTCATGGAAATTTGGTTTAAAGTCATGGAAAAATCATGGAAATCCATCGGTCAACATGTGTAAGAACCCTGTGACTGTATATGGAGCTCCTTGTGTTTCTAATGAGACAACTGGGTTTGATGTGATTTGTGTGTGAGGTCCTAATCCACAACTTTATGTTAGTTTGCAGTAAAAATGTTTTACGTTCTAGATGTTTTTAGTTTCATTATGTAGCTACTTTCATCCAGCTTTGTTTGGGCTGTTGCAGTAAAGGTTTCCTGGCGTGACATTCGGCTTCTCCGTCTCCTAGAACCACCGACCCGAAGGCCACCCGCCGGGCCCGGAGCGCGGCGCGGGGCGGGGCCCCCCATCGGAGCCTTTCCCGGGGCCGGACTCCTCCTTGGGCATGGACCAGAAGCCCATGTACAGCCAGGGTTACCCGGGGCCCCCGGGGCCCTCCTCTCGGGCCATGCAGCCGGGTTACGGCGGCAACGCCATGCAAGGCCCGTCTCCCGGAGGCTTCAACCCCATGATGAGCCCGGGGGGCCAGACGGGGAGCTTCCCCGGCATGGGGGGCATGGGCAACCCCCGCGCCAACATGATGCGACCTCGCATGATGACCGCCACCAAGCCTCTCCGGCTGCAGCTGCAGCAGCGGCTGCAAGGGCAACAGGTGACCCCCCCCCCCCCCCCCCCCCAGACCACTGTCACATCGAAGATGGAGTCAGTCAGCTGGTGTTATTATTTAAAAGTGGCATATTTAACTCTTCATCTCGTCTCACCTGGCAGTTTATGAACCAGACTCGACAAGGCGTGAAGATGGAGCACGCCCCCGGAGGGAACCCTGCAATGCATTCAGGCATGCAGCCAGGCATGCAGCCAGGCATGCAGCCAGGCATGCAGCCTGGCATGCAAGCTGGCATGCAGCCTGGCATGCAGCCCGGCATGCAACCTGGCATGCAGGCCAGCATGCAGCCTGGAATGCAGGCCGGTATGCAGGCCGGTATGCAGCCTGGAATGCAAGCTGGCATGCAGCCTGGAATGCAGGCCGGTATGCAGCCTGGAATGCAGGCCGGTATGCAGCCTGGAATGCAAGCTGGCATGCAGCCTGCAAACATGAGTGGTCAGGTACGTGATCAGCACATCTGTCGTGTGCATTTGCCTTTTTTTTAACGACGTCAGCCAGGTCGCCTGTTGTAGGATTGCGGTCCAAATCTAGATGTTTTGTCCGCAGCCTGGTTTCCTGAACGCCCAGATGATGGCTCAGCGCAGCAGGGAGATGATGACCATGCAGATGAGGAGGCAGCGGATGATGATGCTGATGCAACAGCAGCAAGGGCAAGGGCAGGGGGCAGCGAGGGGCTTCAGCCCGCCCCCAAATGTCACCGCGCCAGGGGGCATGGAGGGCGCCATCGGCGGCGCCCCCATGAACCAGCCCGGCCAGCCGGGATTCAACTACGGTGAGAGGACTGAGACGGCGCCGAGTGTCACGTCCTCCTCGATGTTGAAGTTTCACACCCGTGACCCTCTGTTCTCTTGTTGTTGTTGTAGCAGGTGTGAACCAGCAGGGGGACCCGTCCTTCATGGCTCCAGGTAGTAGCCCCCCAGCGAACATGATGCAAGGGCGAATGGGGGGGCCTCCTCAGACCGCCATCATGCCAGGGATGCAGGGCAACCCCCAGGGAGGGCCCATGTACCAGTCAGGAGACATGAAAGGATGGCCACAGGGCGGCATGCCACGCAGCAAGTATGAAACCAGATTATTTAGTCACGTATAATCAGGGTTCGTACGGTCATGGAAAACCTGGAAAAGTCATGGAATTTTAAAATGGTCATTTCCAGGCCTGGAAAAGTCATGGAAATTTGTTATAATCACATGTTCATTTGAGTTTGAGTTCATGGAGTTTGAAATAATTTATGTTTTTTAAAGAAAGACGCTCAAAATATTAGCCGGCGTACGCTTTCAATAGGCTACATTTTCTAAATTGTTCATGTTCATACTGAGATTTCAATTCAGTCATGTCAATTTGGTTTAAAGTCCTGGAAATCTAAAATGTGTAAGAACCCTGATAACTTAAGCATCACCGTTTTTAGCACAGTGCTAAAATAATATCTTCCTTTTCCAGCACATACCCCCAGCAGCAGTTTCCCCAGCACGCCAACCAGGGTCAGTTTGGACCCATGATGATGAACAACTCCATGGGGGGACCCGGGCCAGTGGGCGGGGCGCCCGTCGCTGGTCAGATGGGCCAGATGCCGGGCCAGATGCCGGGCCAGAGGCAGGGCCAGATGCAAGGCCAGATGCAGGGTCAGATGCAGGGTCAGATGCAGCGCCAGGCGGGCATGAACCCCATGGGAATGGGCAGAATGCCAATGGGACCCGATCAGGTAGGCAACACACAGTCGCAGGGGTCAAGTGGCTGATGGGTTTTTAAAAATATATATTCATTTTGATTTTACAAATTAGCAAGACAGGACATTAAGGATACAACACAAAGTGAAAAGAGAAATAAAAGGGTAGAAAACAACAAAAAACAGACTCAAAAATAAATAGATAATGGATACAAAATAATTAGACAAACCACAGCACATTACACATTCGCACATCACCAATACATGTACATATACATTTTTAAACACATTTGAGATGTTATGGGCACGGAAAAGTGAAATTCCAGTTTTTTTGAATGGGAGAGTTTGCACATCTCACTGTTTTTCCTCTCTGCAGAAGTATTGCTGATGACAGAATCTGGAGCCTTTCAACTGTGGCAGAGTGGTCTGAGTCAATCAGAAGAGCTGGATCCACACACACACACACACACACACACACACACACACACACACACACACACACACACACACACACACACACAGTAGGGGTCCTCCAGCATAAGACGTGACGCTCGGAGACTCTGCACAACGCTCGGCTCATCCCGGAGGAGGCGGGCTCGCGTACCGTAACCCGGGGACGGTGATGCACGAACACACAAGACCAGCGTGTGTGGGTGAGCGTGAACAAAGCTGCAGCGCCCCGGGGGCGTGGCCAGGGTCCCGGGGGCGTGGCCAGGGTCCCGGGGGCGTGGCCAGGGTCCCGGGGGCGTGGCCAGGGTCCCGGGGGCGTGGCCAGCGCTGCAGAGCGGGACTATGGTACAACCAGCTGTGGCTGCACTTTACCTGGAAGCTTCTGTGTAGAACAAAAAAAAAAAGATGGATGCAATATTTCTTCATCATTACAGCCTTACTCGAGATTCAATGCCTTCTCAACGATGGGTTTCTTTTGTTTCTTCTTTTATTTCCCTTCTTCTTTTTCTTTTGGGACGCGCCTCATTCTTGAAGTCATCGGAAGCTATAAGCACAGTTCACTAACGTTATGCAGATCGGAGCAATAACTCTCTCGCCTCTATGCTTTACGTGTTCCGAGCAAACCAACGGTACTGCAGTATTAAGATGTCTCCACGTGTCCTCTGTGAATATGAATTGTAAATATCCTACAAAATATATCAAACATGCTTTTTAAAGGCCCATTATTGCACAAAGTATGAGACCTGGTTGTATTTTTGTGTCCCATAGGTCAATGTTGAGTTTTTATTGTTCTTTTAAAAAAAAAAAATGTATTCTCCTTGCAAATGTTGCAGGCGTGTTTCGGGGGTTTCTTTTCCCTCGCGTGTCATTTTCCGAATGCTGTATTTTTCCAAGTTTTCCTTCTTTTTATTTTTTTAAACTGTCGTGTATTCCATGTTGCAAGCGAGGCACTTTTGACTTGTGACGAGTCGAAGCTTCTCAGCTTTCAGGTTTGGCGGCGGAAGTGAATTCCGTCTTGCGTCCTCTTCGTCGGGCTCTTCGTCGGGCTCTCTTGCCGGTTTCCGTCCGCGGTGACGAAGACGACAGAAACAGGAACAGGAAGTCCTCGGCGTACCAACGAGCCCGCAGTACCCCCCCCCCCCCCCTCAGCCAGCTCTGTCTGCTGATTGTATTTTTTATTCACAGCATTTTCTTTTTTGACTGTTCTTCTCAACTCTCTGAATCTACCTTTTTTGTTTTTCTTCTTCTTTTTTCCAACATGCGCAATCCAAAGATATTTTTCCACATCTCCTGTATAGTTTCCCGGTGTACATTTGCAATGATATTAGTCCGACGGTAAATGGGTACATGTCACAGATCTTTTTAAAGCATTTGGTGGGGTTTTGTACGGCGAGCGTAAGGAGCATGGAGTCGTTCCACAATGGCGGTCGGGGGGGGACTCCACCCTACGACAGAACGTTTTTACATCTAGAAAAAAAACAAATTAAAATGAAATCGCAGCATGTCTTTCGCTGTGAACCAGAGAAACCGATGGAATGAAATCCACGTTCAAGACATATCAAAATCTCTTCTGTCAAGAAGCAACTTTTTCTGTCCAGCATTTTGTTACTTCAAGAAGAAGAAAAGTTCAAGACATATCAAAATCTCTTCTGTCAGGAAGCGTCTTTTGCGTCCAGCTTTTTGTTACTTCAAGAAAAGGAAAAGAACTTTGTAGAGTTTCAATGAAGTAAAAAAAAGCAGAGGCAAGAGATTGTTTGGTTTTGTTTTGAGGTAAAATAAGTTGTCATTTTGCAGGATGTATATTACAGATTTTGTCTGTTGTTGATATTGATGTAAATACAAATTTCTATTTAAACACCCTTGACTCCGGTTCTCCGATTGTCTTCTGATTCTTGGCTGCAATTTACCCAAACACTAAATATCAGCTTGCTGTGATGCAATAACCTACAAACACACTGCGATGGAACCAAATATTAATACTTGTAATATAGAGCTGTTCAAAATTAATAAAATACTCCATTAGAAGTAAAAGCCCCGTTTTCAAAAGTGAACACATAATTATTCGCAGCAAATAAGTGGAATAATTATTCAATCTGCAGAAAAGAGGCCCCTGTGACTGCTTAATACGTTACTGGAGTGTTCATATTATTCACATTAATCATCATCATAGCATTTTTAGCTGCTTGAGATTAATATCAGTTTAAGGTCAGGCCTCATAAAGGTTGCGGTACATCAACATGATTTATGGAGTTTTAAAGAAGAATAAACTGAGTGGTACTGCTAACAACCGACCTGAAATATCAATTAGAAGCTTATTTTATAATTTGTATTATGTAAAACCATAATCTAAAAAGAAACCAGTAGGTCAGATAAATTAAAGCAAGTAAATTATAGATACTTCCAAACAGTAACATGTAAAACACTGTGAGGCTCAATTGATGCCAATGAATTATTATTATTTTAGGTAACCATGTGCGTTGAATTTAATTGTAATATAGTTGTCACACAAACAAAACTAATATGTTAATGTCGGCGTACAGAAAGTACCAACGCCACGTGAACGCGTCTTTTCCACCGCGCTGTCAACACAAGGGGGCGCTGCTGTCCGCGCACCGGGGCTGGAGTGGTGCGATTCACGTCGTGACCGCAAGAGGGCGCTGTCTACAAGGGAGCTGCTGCAGGAAGAGACACGAGGTTTGATTCATTTATATCGACGGAGGGATTAAAAATAGTAATAACAAAAGTAATAATGATAACGATAATTAAGTAAACAAGCGAAGACGAGACATCATCCTTCATGTATCCAACTGCCTGACCACGTGGTGAGCAGCTCTTCTTCATTTTCACTAGACAGATGACGTAAAAAGAGGATTTATAGATAATTATGTGTGATTAGAAATGACTTGTTGCTGTTATTTAAGCTAATTATTGATGTTCAACGATTTATGGACAGTTCTCAAACGGCTCAAGCCTTGTATGTTTCTAAATATATAAAAGAAAAAAACAGAAAAGGGAGGAGGAAACAAATAAGTTTATAAATACATATATTAATAGCACATTTAGAATATATACGACTGTACTGTGGGAATCTCTACCCGAGAGCCCCCCTCCTCCTCCTCCCCCCCCCCTCCTCCTCTCTCTAAGTGTTGGCGTGGTTCCCGGCCCATCTGCGGCCTGGCCCGTGGATTACTGTTTGTTAATGTTTCAATCAGCTGTGTGTTGAGGAATGTGGAGCTATTTAACCTGAACTTCCCCAGGTGTGCCGAGGCGCCGCTCAGTCTGGGCCCCGCCGCCCTCCCCTGCCCTTGGCACAAAGCTATCACACAAACACAATCACACACTGGCCACGCCGGGGCTGCAGCTGTGCGCATCGCACCGCAGGGAAATGGGAAAAACATTGCACCAGGAGGGGAGACGGAATAAATCTTACGACCAATCGCCAAAAGCCCAAAAGCCATTTTAACCCCCGCAGTGCCGGGTTCTGCTGATTTGCACGATTACATATCGAAACACCATTATTTATGTATATGTAATGGATGTTTTATGGAGTGAAACTAACCTTCTTCTTTTTTAAATCTCATTTTGCCTGATAATCCACCTTTATCTTTTTTTATTTACTTTATTTCCAATGTTTAAGTCATTATGTAATCTCACATCCTCTTGGGATAGGAACACAAACTGCGATTATTTAGTTATTTTTAATTGAATTCCTAAATTACATTTTTTTAAACTGCCTCAATTTGTCAAGATCTTTCGACTTGACGATTTAACACGAGACTTCCTCCTGTAATGTGATACGGTAATGACCCACAGAGAGGCAAATTACCAATTTAACTGGCTATGAGCCATTATGGTGACCTCCTAGCTTTCGTTTCATGTTACCTGGAAGATTTAACAGCTTCTTCTGGCTGGAGCACCCTTTTCTTTTTTATTGACAACCACTTCGCACTCCCCCCACCCCAGTACTCAAGTCAGCATCAAGATAAGCAACTCAGATGACTATACGAGTCGGCCTGCTATTAACAATCAGGCTATAACATCCCATAATAACCACCAGAGTGTCGTGTTTCACAACTTTGCTTCTATAGCATTTAACAAGATATCAAAACTTAGAATCGCCTAGTTTTTTCTGTTACACCACTTAATATCATCTTTATCTAACACACACACACACACACACACATATATATATTCACTATGACACAGATGAGTTTTTTGTTCAAAAATAGTTGTCTTGTTTTAATAAAAACACAAATAAGGTACATTGTAAGAAAACAATATCTTCACATACTGTGGCATTGTAATATACAATACAGTTTTGTCGCTCAGGAATCTGAGAAATTTTACTTTTTTCTTTCTTTCACAAAATGTTGAACATCTCTATATGATTTTTACACAAGATACAAAGAGCGTAACAGAAACATTAGCTTTCTTTAGTAACTCTACAAGCAACGAGCGATGCTGGTTGCACTGAACACGTCTTGGTCCACCCGGCTAACCCAGTCTTTCTATCTGGACTCCGCCGGTCTTCTTCCTCTCCTCTCAGGGCCCTCTGATGAATCGAGAGCCTTGAGTGACAGAGATCCTCGCCGCTGGAGGATGTCGACACAACGTCATTTGTCTAGCATTGGGAGTTTGAAACGTCCCTACACAGTTCAAGGTTTATTTTTTAATAGATGTGCTCGAGAAGTCACATCAGATAGCCTTGTTCGTTCTTCACGGTGCTCGCTATGGGGTGATGGCGCGATGCTCCACGAGCTCTTAGCGGCACATAATCCTGTCGTCCGAGCATCCATTCTGCAGAGGGGGAAAAGGAATACGGTGGTTGATTAGTACATCTGTTTTGCATGGATGTGAAGCAAACCGGTGCGTAAAAACAACATTTACGCACGGTTTTGACATTTTTACGCACGCGTAAAAAACACACACGCTACGGCTGCAGAGGCAGCTCCGTGACACCGAAACCCATCTGAAGGGGATAATTCCGCAGTATATATGAAGAGATATTTACCTCGACTGCGATGCTAGCGATCTCTGCGTTCAGGGTGGTCAGCGGCGTGCGGGTAATGCTGCCGGCGGAGTGATGGCGACTCTTCTCGGGCTCGTCGAGCTCGACCTGCAGGTCCCAGATGTAGTCGATGACGTGCTGCAGGATCTCCACTTTGCTGGCCTTCTTGTTGGTGGGCAGCGTGGGCACGAGCTCCTTCAACTTGCTGTAGCAGCTGTTCATGTCGTGAAGGAAAGCGCTCATCTGCTCGTCCAGCAGCGGAATCTTGCACTTGGCGATGCTCAAGCTCTGCTCGGACAGACAGCGGACCATGTCCTCACCGCCGACTTTGCTCTTCAGGGCGCAGGTAGATCCGACAACCTTCATGATTAGTGTAGAAAGTGTAGTTTCCAAAGATGACGAGGGATCGTAATAAAGTAGTTGTAGCAATGAGGCTTCTCCTCCTCGTAAGAGATCTCGGCAAGTTTGTGTTGACAGTTTGCAACATCCACATGGGCCAACCTCCTCGGCTTTATAGCGGAGCAGGGGTTCGGGGGCGTGCCAGGGCTGTTGCCGTTTGAAGACAGCGGGCCAATGAGACGGCAGCGCTGGTATTGATGGGGTCGGTCCACAGCAGCACTCTCAGCCAATGGCAGCTCTCGCCTGGTTATCGGGATTTACAATCTGTTTGAGGGATGGCGTTACAAATGGAAACAAATGTGTGTCTTTTATGGGTAATATGTGGGAATCCAGCTGTCCGTGGCTTGGGGACTCTGCAGGTGTAGATAGCCCGGGGACAGTCAAGGGCTTGGTGAATGCCTGGGTAATGCACTGTGGGAATGTGTGTGGGATGGGCCGGGATGAATGGGATGAATGGTTCATGATAATTAGGCTACCACCGTGCCCCAGATTTGCCTCTTTTAACAATCGCTGCAGATGTGGATGACACAATAGTACAGTACAGAATAAGAGTCGGCCAAACAAATCTGAGGGAGGGGAGATTCAAAGTTTTTGTTAACTTTAATTAGTTCAGGATGATGAAGTTTGTGTGTGTGTGTGTGTGTGTGCGTGTCCCCTTGTGTGTGTGGGAATAACTGTGGAATGCAGTTGTTGAAGAGATTAGCATCTTATTCAATTTATTTGAGGACAGATTTGTTTTTGTTGCTGCGCACTCATTCCCACACCACTTCTTCTCCCCAACATCTCAAACTACTTTCTTTTTTTTTTTTTTTTTGGGTCAAACTCAAAGCTCCCCTTTATGCCCTCTCTCTCTCCCCGCGGCACAGACTCTCCTCTCCCCGCGCCGCGGCGCGCTGAAGGAAGCCCAGTGTGAGAGCCGCCGCTCCGCGAGATTCCTTCACATGTTTCCGCGGTGTGTGCTCAGCCTTGTGTGCACACTCAGATCGCATCGCTCTGTTCCCAAAATCTTCCCCCCAGATTGTCCAAACAAGCCCAGAGCAGACTGGCAGGCGCCAGCGCGGTGACGTCACCCATTCATCCGAGCCTTGACGCCTGTCAGCCTGGCGCCGCTCGGGCGGTCTCCATGGAGACGTCAAACAAGAGGGCTCCGCTCTCCGCGCTGCCTTCCCCATTCACCTGCGTGGCGCGCCGGAGCCCATGAGAACAAACCGGCTCCGGAGCTTTTGTGGTTCATTTATCACTTTAAAGCAGCGGGGTGAGATTACCGCCCCGCGCACCTGCAGAGCCAAGGCTGTCAGGAGGGGGGGGGGGGGGGGGGGGGGGGTAAAGGGAGGGGGGGGGATGTTGTTGCCGCACTTTTCTTTTTTTCTTACACATAACATAACTGTTGCATTCCACCACATCGTCCCCTCGGGACTACTGTTTGTTTGCCCCATGTGGTTACGTTAAAATAGTTTATTTTATCCATTTAAAATTATTATTTTTTTACTTACTCGCAGTTTAATAGTTCAAAAATGTTATGTCAAATAGTGATGGACTGTAGTGCATCCAATTATTAGGACAACAAAATGATTACATGCAAATCCCATTTGTGTTACTTCATTTACTGACTTCAATTATTTTTATATATATATATATATATATATATATATATATATATATATATATATATATATATATTCCTGTATAACAGCTAATAAGTGGATTTGTATTAGGATCTCGTACTCAAGTAAAAGTCTAAATGCTAAAATAAAATAATAAAATAATAGTAACTTGCTATCGTTCCAAAAGTTTTTCCAGTAAAATTCTTCCATGTTATAGCAACATGTGCTAAAGGGTGAAAGTGTCAGCTCTCTTTAAGTAACACTATTTGGTCCCTGACAGTGACATATTATTAATGACTAATTATAAAATTATTAGATTCTTGATCTATTAATTGTGCCACATACTTTAAATGTTGCTGCAGACTAATGTGCAATCTATTATTAATATTGTGTTGGCGAGTTTAATCTATAACAATGCATCACATTAGAGTATTTAAAGTTACCAATAATTTAAATTGTGAAAATAACAAAAGTTTTATAAAACGGTATTTGCCCCATAAAATGCTTTGAAGCTATAAAGTAGCATAACATAGAAATAATAAAGTAAAGTTTATGAACCTCAAGATGGTAACTAAGCCCATTACTTGAGTGACTAACATTCCACCACTGCATAATGGCATATGTTGAGCTTATAGGCTGCGTATTGCATGTGACCAGGATCACTGACACATCATAGATAATACATGCATGTGTTTTTTGTTCAGAGTGTATTAATATTCTATGGAACAGACTGCCTCGCTGCAGTTTTCCATCACGTAAAAAAAAAAATTACCATATTGAAGGAATTAAAAACAGCTTGTTCTCCTCACATCGGAACATAAATGCCATTTAAAGGGCCTCTTTTTTTATACCGGCACAGATGTTGCAGCAGACCCGAGATAACGCCAGCATCGCTTCGCTGTCTTGTAACCGAGTTTAACTACCGCCGGGCTCGTTTCTTCCTCGCTGTCGCAGAAGCCTGTAAAAATAAAAAAAAATAAAAAAACTTTTTAAGAAACTTTCTTTTTTTTTCTTCCCTTCTCTCCTTTTTTTTTTTTGTTGCCCTCTGTCCTAGGTCGCAGCTGACAGGGCGGAGAGGGGGGGTGGGGGGGTGGAGGAGGGGAGGAGGGGGGGGTAGAACAATGGGAGTGCGGTGCAGGGATTGTGGGAGAGAATCTAGGCTGGAGCCACAGTGTCTGGAGCGCCCCTCCACTCCCCTCATCCAGCTTTTGTTCAGCTGCAAAAGCTATCAGCACTTCCTACTGACACCAACAATAACTCCACACAGCTGGGCCCTTTTTAGCCTGTTTACAGCACATCAAGGCGAGAAGGGGAGAGGGAAGACAAGGGGGGAAGAGGCAAAGGAGGAGGAGGAGGAGGAGAAGGGGGATAGGGAGAGAGAAAAGTGAAACATACTAGCTCCTGATTTTAACTGACAGAATGGCAGTGCCCTCTCCCAGCTCCCCAGAACCGGCGTCCCAGAGGACTCGTTACATGCGAGCCGATTACCGCTCGGCGTGTCACGGCGGTGACGGGCTACTGTGTGTGACGGTCCTGCATCCATTAGAACAGCAGAGAGGCAACACGTGTCTCTCTCTCTCTCTCTCTTTTTGTTCGGGACATTGTGCTATATTTGTTTCCAGCACACAAGCCCCCTTTTCTTTTTTCTTTTTTTTTTCCAGGATAAATTGTTTTCATTTGGTGGAGAGGAAACGTATCGGACGGAACGCCCTCTTGTTTTATATCGCCACAGCAAATAGATGTAGGGAAAAGCACACACACACACACACACACACACACACACACGCACACATTACAGGAAGTCGGTGCAGGAATTCAGGAAATAAGGACATTCCAGCAATGCTTTCACACTTTTGCTGCTATTATTATTGCTGCGGGGACAATAAGTTGTGCTCTTACGACTTCCTGGAACATGAAAGTGACCAAAGAGCACAACACGGGCGAGGAGAATAAACGCCTCCTGACACGGGACGGGGGGGACGGGAGGGACGGGGGGGTTCTACTTCAGCATGATTATTAGCATGCACTGATGAGAAGAAAAGTTTTCACACATTTGAACTCACGTGCACACACACACACACACACACACACACACACACACACACACACATACACGCGGGTCATCTCCCCGCAGCTGTGGGATTAGTTTCCAGTTCCCTGTCACGCTCTTCCTGTTTGCTTGATAATGATCACACCTGTGTGCAGGTGTGTGGAGAGAGGCTCACATGGGACTGGGAGGGGTTGGGGGGGGGAGGGGAGGGGGGGGATCGCTGTGTCGGATACAATAACACACACACACATACAAAAAAATGTCGCTCTTCTTGTTGAGTGACCGGTGGACATTTAGGACTCTTCAGGTACAGGTGGAGCAGGTCTCTGCTTAACGTGAGGGTTTATGTGTGTGTGTGTGTGTGTGTGTGTGTGTGTGTGTGTGTGTGTGTGTCGCGGCTTCTGTGGGTGTGTGCGTCTGTGTACGTTTGTGCCCCCGGATTCCTGGCGTGTCCCGCCGCGGCCCGGCACCTCCCTGGGCCGCCCGGCCTCCGTAATGACTGAGGACCGCCGGGCGGGAGTCACGTCCTGTGGGAGTCCTGCCTCAGAGATGTGTCATCAGACCGGCTGGAGCCTCGCCGCCTGCCGGGTGTTTTTCCTCTGCAGACTGGGTGGGTGGAGAGATGCCCTTCCCTGAGAGCCAGGGGCGAGTTACGGGAACACTATCTCCTTCCGATAGTCGGCGTGCGGCGAAGCCTCGCGGAGATCCTTGAAGGCCCACAGGTGTCCTCCGCTCGGCGTCCTTGGCCCAGGACAACTCGCAGGGACAGCTTGGTCTCTCTCTATCTCTCTCTCTCTCTCTCTCTCTCTCTCTCTCTCTCTCGGGCGGCGTTTATGTGTTTGTGTGTGCGTTCACCGGACCCGGAGCTCACCCCTCCTTTACACCCCTGTGGCCATCTCCCTCCGCCTGGTTCCCACACACACTATCAAAGCCCTTTAATGGCTTCTAATTAGCTCCCCATCTGCTGGTGACAGCGCACTGGTGGCATGCTAAAGCACCCATTGAGAGCATCGGCATTGTGCTCTGGAATACTTTCCACTCCAGTGGCAATTGCCTGGAGAGAGAGCTTTAGTTGGGGGTGTAGAAGGGGGGGGTGAGGCTGGGTGAGGAGGGGGTGAGAAGGGTGGAGGAGCAGGAGGAGGAGGAGGAGGAGGAGGAGGAGGAGGAGGAGGGGATCCTGGGTAGTTACAGTCAGGGGGTTTGGGGGATGCACAATGGGAGACAGTGTTACGGCTTGTTGCAAAATCTAATAACACCAGAGTCCCTTTTTCATCCACTGGTCATCCCCCCCCCCTCCCCTTCTTACACTACCACCAGCAACTATTTCCCATTCCCACCTCACCCCTCCCTCTACTTCTTTCACTTTTAGCAACAGTTTGTCGCTGACATCCCACACACACACACACACACGCGGGACGGTCGTTGAGTTGCATCCGACTCCGCGTCGAGGCCTACGCGGTGGAACTGGCAACGCAACCTGATGAGGTGCTCCATTGTTTCCCAGGAGCCCCGTGGCTACCGCTCCCCTCTCGGACCTGAACAATAGGTGCACCTCTATAGAAACTGTAAATGTGGCCTAATGAGGCCCTCTTCATTAGCGGGACCTGTCTGTGTGTGAATGCGGCCTGCTCGTCAGATCCTATGAGGCCGTCTCCTTCCCCAGGACTTCCAGCAGGGCTCCGGCTCCAGTGGTAGCAGAAGGGGGGGACCAGCTGTTCCCAGCTGGTGGCCAGAGGCTGCCTATGGGGGGACCGGCCTGAATGCTGCTGGCCAGCTGGCCCCAACTATAGGAGGGAGATGAAGGACAAACAAATAACTGCTTCTGGGGAACCATCAGATCAGCTCCAGCATTGTCTGTCCCCAGCGTTGGCTTCTGTACCCCCCAGGAAGCCTTGTTGGACTGGATATATATATATATATATGAAATAATTAAATATTACATTTTATTATTAAACAATATGTGTCCCCCCAGGAAGCCTTGTTGGATATATATATATATATATATATATATATGAAATAATTAAATATTACATTTCATTATTAAACAATATGTGTCCCCCCAGGAAGCCTTGTTGGATATATATATATATATATATATATATATATATATATATATATATATATATATATATATATATATATATATATGAAATAATTGTATTATTAAACAATATGTGTGTAAATATATGCACATATTATTTATATATTATATATATATAAAAAAATCTGATTCAATAATAAAATGTAATAATTTATTATTATTATTGTATATTATTGCATATTATTATATATAATTTAATGAAGACATAAGCTTGAGTTAATCGAGTGTATGAAATCAAGCCCAGGTTGTCTTTATCAACATCTAATATAAAAAGGTCAAAGGTCACCAATAAATTTCCATGAGAATGTTCCCGCAATTTTTTTCAAATGGATAAAAAAAACTGTGAAATTAAAAGCAAACATATTTTTCCGAATACATAGTTTGATACACCCCCAATATAAGTTGCATTAAGAAAACTGAACTATTGTCTCAAAGACGGAGACTCATTGTGGTTGTTTTAAGATTCCATGGCAACGGAAAGCTCCCACTTTGAAATGACCACGTAGTGCCGCGCGTTTGTGTGTCCGTGTGAGAGGAATGGTCTGTCACCTAACCTCTCTGTCCATCCCACACACACACACACACACACACACACACACACCCGCACATCCCCACAGCTGCACAGAGGCGTCCAGTCAGCACGGCCAGGGGACATGGGAGCCAAAGCCCAAAGATGCAGCATGGACAGTGGCAGCTGGGGAGCTGACAAAGCCCCATTCAGAGGGCCCAGGCCTGGGGACAATGGCTGGGCCAGGCTGAGCCCTCTCCTCCACTCTTCCACCCAAAGATTAATACTTCAGATGGGCTTCCCGGTGGCAGGCAGGGCTAAAAGGAGAGCCCTCCTGTTTGTCACTGGGCATTGTGCGAGTCGCCTGAGAACCAACCTCTTGGATGGGCTTGACAAATGAGAGCCGCCATTGACAGTGAACAGATTGGGCCTGCCACTTTTGTTTTGATTGTGGAGCGGGTATAATCAAGTTATTTGGGCCTCGGGGAGTTTTTGTTTCTCTCTCCTGACGCTCTTGACACTAAAGTCCCACCTTTAACAGCCTCTGCTGGTTCAGCTGTGATCTGAGCCCGCTCAAGTTTCACCTCCTGTTTGTTGTTTCTTTTTTTGTTGCATGGAAGCTGTATAGGGGGGGGGGGGGGGGGGACACAACGAGCGAGAGGAAGTTAATTTTCTTGGGTGTGGGAATCCGGCCGATCCATTCACGCGCCCTGCAGTGCAGGTGCAGCAGGCGTAGGTGTGTGTGTGTGTGTGTGTGTGTGTGTGTGTGTGTGTGTGTGTGTGTATTCTTGTCACTTGTCAATAGGGCTGCAGTGACGACTTATTGTCATGTTTTCTATGCAGATGTCCCCCAGACGCCTGACCTAGAAAACGTGGATAAGCAAACCGCTCTGAGAACAGACTACAGTAACCAGAGAGCCTATAAGGTAATGGGGGGTAAACACAGGCATCTCAGGTGTAACCCCCCCCCCTCTCCCCCCTCTCTTACCTTTTTTTCTCTCACTCGCCCTGAGTGCAACGCAGGTGTTTAGCCCCCAGCGAGGTAGCATTTCAGGTTAAACTGTTGGAACGCGGCCCCGCCCACAACACCGCAGACGAGAGCCGGCTGCTGACTCCACAGCGTCACATCTGCACACCTGTGCACCCTGTGTGTGTGTGTGTGTGTGTGCTGTGATCAAATGATTTCACAACAGGAACAAATTCTTCCAGAAATGTGTGTGTGTGAGGTCGGAGAGCCCTAATTCACTCAGCAGGGTTATATGTAAATGTCATATTAAGCCCCGCGGATAAATTAAACCGTACATTTATGTTCCTCCGCCGGTCAACCTTTAGTTGTTTTGACAAAGCAACAAGCAAGGGGTTGAACGTGTGTGTGTGTGTGTGTGTGTGTGTGCGTGTGTGTGTGTGTGGCTACAGTAAGGGAGGCCGGGGGCCATCTGCCCTGTCTGTTGTCCCGGTGTTATTGCTGTGCATCGACCAGCCATTCTCACGATAAAGGAATGTGCCCGTCTTGTAAACATGCATCGACCCCCCGCGAGAGAGCCACTAGCCCCGCTCCCCTGTTTCCCCTCCTCTCATCCACCCCGATCTCCATCATCCTCTTATCCCTCCCTCCATCTCCATCTCCATCCCCCCCTCCCCCCCCGAGGTCCCTCTCCTACCAGGCCCCCTTGTGGACCCTCCCCTGGTTCCCATGTAGAACCGAGACACAAACATCTAAGACAAGTGCCCTGCTTTTAACCCAGGGCCCACTTCCAGGAATCCGCTTGTGTGAAACGTCCATGCAGCAGAAGGTGCCCTACTTTTAAACGTCATTCTTCTCCCTGGGATTGTTTCAGAGGGGTTTAACAAAAGGTTTTTCGAAAAGAGCCTGCGTGCGGGTCAGCCCGTGTGTGTGTGTGTGTGTGTGTGTGTGTGTGTGTGTGTGTGCATCTAGGTTATACTCGGGTGCGCGTGTTGGCGTGCACGTCGGTGTCTATGCAACAGTGTGTATGCGTGTGTGCACGTGAAGGGGAGGGCTGGAGGATTATAAAGAGGAAGTGAATGGGAAGTACACACTCAGTGACAAAATGAGAGGGAGACATTCCTTTGCTGCCTCCTCCTCCTCCTCCTCCTCCTCCCTGCTCCCTCTTTCTCTCCTCTCCCTCCGCTGTGGCAGGGCCCTGGGAAAATCAAACAGGTGGTTTGGGCCTGGCAGGAAAGCTGGCTGGGCCCGGGGTGGGCCGGCCTACAGGCTGCTGGGGGCTATCAAAAGCTCTTAGGCCCAGCTTTAGGCCGGCGCTCTGAATGGCCCCGGGCTTCATTATCATGTGAATTCTGGGAACTGCCCCGGGCCCCCAGTAACACCAGTGAGCTGCCCATATGGCGTTCGCTTGGCAACTAGGAAGACCCCCCCCCCTTCCCTCCCCTCCATCTCCCCTCCATCTCCCCTCACTCCCACCCCCCTTCCCCTTCCAGTGCTACTCCTCCATTCCAGCACTCCTGATATCAAAGGAAGACAAGGAGGAGAAGAGGGAGGCACCCCCCCCCCCGCCCCGGGCCTCTCCTGGGGGGGGGGGGGGACCACACAGAGCAGCCACTGGTCGGTCCTTAGGGACCCCGGATAACACCGCCGCCCTGCAGGGCGCCGCAGCTCGCCGTATAGATTCAGCCATTGAATTGCCATTAAAGACGCATTCTGAACCTGTCAATTTAGCATCGGGGTTAGAGCCGCTGACGGATGAAGACGTCGGCCGCCGCTCTTCTTCTCCACTTCACACGGTCACTCCTCCCGCCGAGGACCCCGGAGGCCACGCGACGCCCCTCAGGGCCCAGAGACGCAGCCAGAGTCATGTAGAGAAATATGCTGCTTGGGACAATTTAGGGATTTTTTTTTGCGCGGCTAGTTAGTTAGCTACCGTAGCTGGCAAGCTAACTTCTAAGCTAGCCCAGCTCAGAGTACATCTGACTGTAAATCAGGTTTTTATTATTATTATCTTTATATAAAAGGGACCATGTACAGTTACAAAATAAATGTCACCATTTGATGCTCTGTACCAGATTGTAGCGTCAGCTAATTAGCATCTGTAGTCCCATAACAGACTGTAGGCTACATCAGACTGTAAGCTACATCTGACTGTAAGCTACATCAGACCGTAAGCTACATCAGACTGTAAGTTACATCAGACTGTAAGCTACATCAGACTGTAAGCTACATCAGACCGTAAGCTACATCAGACCGTAAGTTACATCAGACTGTAAGCTACATCAGACTGTAAGCTACATCAGACTGTAAGCTACATCAGACTGTAAGCTACATCAGACCGTAAGTTACATCAGACTGTAGGCTACATCAGACTGTAAGTTACATCAGGTTGTACATGAGGTTGTACATCAGACTGTACATCCTAGTACTCAGTCAGGGTTATTGTCGGGGATAAAAGCCCCTCAAGCTAGTTAGCTTGGTTGCTAACGGGACAATGCATTGACACAGATTATTCCACGGATGTATTTGCACCTCTGTCTTTCTTTTGTGGAGGAGTAGATGTTGAAACAGCCACTAGTGAACGACAGCGCACTTTTTTCTGGACCATCGAGCCCTCCGTTTGCTCAAAGGTCCGCCCTGTCGGTCAGCGGCGTAAAGTTACGCGCTCACTCATAAAATAACACAAATTATATTGATTTACTTTCCCAGAGGTGAATCGATTTCGCCCCAAAATGCCGCCATTTAAATGCTGACGAGTGCCCGGGCCTTTTGTGAGCTCACAGTACCAAAACGGCGCCCTGGACCCACAAGCAGACGCCATGAGCATCACGCCGTTGAGGAACGTCTCAATGAAATCCATGTGAGGCGAAAAGAGCTGTGAGTCATCCGATCTTCCTGGATGAGGATGAGGACACTTCTACAGAGGAGATGTCACTTAACAACCTCAGCAGGAATGCTGCTCCGGCTGCTACAGTCAGCCACCTGCGTTAGAGTGTGTGTGTGTGTGTGTGTGTGTGTGTGTGTGTGTGTGTGTGTGTGTGTGTGTGTGTGTGTGCGGGGGGAGAAGGAGGAAGTGTGTGAGCGATGTGGGTTATATGTGTTACATGATCTCATGCTGATGAAGAGACTTTGGATGCTTCGTGCATTGTTCATTGTGATACTGTGTGTGTGTGTGTGTGTCTCTGTGTATGTGTGTGTGTGTGTGTGTGTGTGTGTGTGTGTGTGTGTGTGTGTGTGTGTGTGTGTGTGTGTGTGTGATTGGGGTGTGATCATAGATTGCAAATGTGGATAATCTAGTCAGCTTACTTCACCGCTTGCACCTGTGATAAACAAGGCGAGGTATGGAAAACAGAAAATAGGGAGGAGTGAGTGAGAGGGAGTGAGAGGTACAGAGAGAGAGAGAGAGAGAGAGAGCTGAAGGCATGAACTGACTTCTGAGGAACTTTTCTGGTGATTCATGCTGTTACACACGGAGCGATTCACTCCCTCTGCAGCTGTGCGTGGCCACATGCGCAATATGATTTCACAACATCTTCCCCGTCCTTAGAAATTCCTTTTTTTCTTCTCTTTCTTTTTTCATCCGGCCCTCTCGCCCCCTTTCCCCTCCTGTCAGCGTGCGCTGGCTGCGTTTACCCTGAAAGAGAGGCAGGTGCACGACTTAGTCATTCTTTTCTTTCGCCGAGTGTTTTTTGTGCCTCGCTGAGACTTTAGACGGGCCAGAAGGGCCAAAAAACAAAAACAAAAACCATGACTGCTGCTGCTGCTGGTGATGGTGGTGATGGGGTTGTTGTAACCACTCCGCTTATCACTCCTCCCTTTCGACGTCAACACCGAGCCGGGAACAAAACAGTCCGCGGAAGTCCAGTGACTCAGCATTTCTAGTTTTTTCTGTTCCTGACAGAGTGTTTGCGTATCGCCTATCTTCACAGTATCACTCTCACTCTACAGTTCAGTCAACTCTGTATCCAATTGTGACCCGGGGGTGGAGGATGACGTGTGTGTGTGTGTGTGTATATGTGTGTGTGTGTGTGTGTGTGTGTGTGTGTGCTGCCCCGTCTGACCGACTCCAGCTCTGCAGGAGCAACATGGCCGGCGTTTCAGGCCGTTTACACCCCCCCCCCCTCCTAAAAAGCGGTTAAGAAAACTAAAGCCGCTTTCCCACTTGGATGCCGCGATGATGCCATGTTCAATTATCCAGGTAACGGGATTGTTCCGGGTAGATTAGGCCGAGCTCACGTGAGACTTGGCATCATCGGCGAAGGCTTTTTGGTTTTGTTGTCGTTCCATGGTCATGCGCTTCAATGCAGAAACTAGACGCCACGGGGATTGGATATTCAACTGCCCGCCTCTCATTTAAACTAAAATTCATAGCAAATTAACTTTTTTTTTTATTGCTATGACATCCTTGTATGTGTTTGTCCTGTGAATAGTTGTCATGCACCAATCCAATGGACCAGGTCTGAACTCATGTTTGTGATATATATATATATATATATATATATATATATATATATATATATATATATATATATATAAATAGATATATATATATATATATATATATATATATATATATATATATATATTATATATATATATATATAAATATATATATATATATATATATAAATAGATATAAATAAATAAATATATATATATATATATATATATATATATATATATTGTTGTCAATATGCTTATAGGTTTCTGTGTTTCTGTCATGTATTCAGTCACAGCAACCAAGTAATCCCTGGACTCATGCTACCTGAAATAAATAAGGAAATACTCCAATGAGCGCCTTGGAGGGAGATGTACCAGTAACAGGTCTGGGATCAGTACTCGCGGTACCGCAGGCATCAGAATCCAGTTCTCCAGATGTCTCCTCACAATATTTTAAAGTTCCTTTTAACCGACTCGCTCGTAAAAAAAAAGAAAGTGGGATCAAAGAACATCTTAAGCTTGAACAGCGTCTTCACTGAGGCTCCAGTGACCGCTTGACCAAACAATGGAAAATAAATTAAAGTTTAGTTAAAGTGAAAAGCTATAACCCAAAACTAAGTGAGTTTTCCACTTTTGATTTTGGGATTTGGGGCGATAGATTAGCGTTGACCGTGTGATCGATACTCAGGAGCTGATAGGATCACGGTGGTGACGTAGGATAGAAACGAGAGAGAAAGTTTAGCGGTGTCTCGATTTTGAACCTCGTTGCTTATTTTGGCGTCGCCTTGAGCGCATCCATGTCACTGATAATCAAACTGGCATCAAATGTCAACAATCCTGTTTAATCTTTCACTAATCTAGTGCCACTCATCACTAGTTGGCCATTTGTACACACATTTAAATATTTTTATTTATTTTTAAAAAGGATTCTTCAGCAACACATGTCAGATATTCGTTAAGTTTTGCTATCGAAATATATCGGCTCAAGTTTTGCAATTTAAAAATAATAACCAGCGCCAGTTAAGACATTAACTTTGACGATTTTGTTAAAATATGTTCAATTGTGTACATTTTAATCTCCAAGTAAGCTCACATTCTCCTGGCCACATGAGTTAAGTAAGTGGTGCCTTTAATAATAGACCTTTAATGAATATCGCCTGTTTGATATAGATGCATAGTCTCTGGTAAGAGCTATATTCATTGATTCATGAAGCATTTCAATTCCTAATCCCCCTCTCAACCCACCCACACACCCACACACACACACACACACACACACACACACACATATATATACACCTCTTATCCCGCCAAAAGAGCCAGCAGGAGAAACTGAAAGAAAAAAGAGAATGGGCCTTCGAATGGCCGAGGAATGAGAGTTGAGTTGAGGAACAAGTGAGTGAGTTAGAGAATGAGAAAATGAGAGGGAGAGACAGCATGGATTCTTTTCTTTGGGGCCTTAAAGACATGTTTCCCTCAGATGTTGGCTCTTCTTCAGATGCTAATGGTTCACTCTTATTCCCAAGCTGGCCCTTAGCATAACAATGCAGTGGAAGTGAAAGAGCTAAACCTCTGCTTTCTTTAAGAAGCCAAAGCTGGGCTTTTCTTGTGGACTAACGCCCCTCTCTCTCTTTGTGCTCCCAGTGAAAGGCCCGTGGAACGCAGAGGCAAGGTGATCACAGAGTTTACTGAAAATGAGACTGAAACAACACACGCAGGGCCCCGAAGTGAAATTGCATCGGTGAAGTCATTTTAAGGCCACGTAGAAATGACCAAATATAGAGCGGCGGCGGCGGCGGCGGCGTTCGGCTGGCCCCGAGCCAACGGCGCTCCGCTCTGTCTCTCTCTCGAGTACGATGACAGCGGTCATTTTGAATATTATCAGTTTTTTTTTCTTCTCCTCTTTTTTTTTATGCTTTTAAAGCTGTGCTGAATTATGTCTGTTGGAAGACGTGGATGCGAGATGTTATGACTGCGCGTCTCGTGCTGACTCCGAGACGCCAGCGTCCCGTCTCAAAGGCAGTTGGCGAGCCACGAAGGTTTTTTGTTGTTGGATGAACTGCGGCCTGACCTTGACGGGGGCCCTCGCTGATACCGGTTGGATAGCCTCCCGATAGCGAAAGGACAACATAAACATATTTGGGCTTTATCGTACATCGCGGGAAAATGAACAAGATGGATTCAAAGGAGAGGACGCGGAGACGTGCGTCATCCACGACTTATCCGCGGTTAAGTCAAAGTGTTCTTTCTTATTGTTCGTCATTCTATTCCTGAAATATGGAGATCTCAAAAAATTTAGTTTTAAGATTGGCTGGAATTTTACAACTGCATGGCATGGACGCTCGTAGAAAAACAACATATTGCATGCTGAGAATATCCGCACATGGCATCCAACGGGAGTACGGTACGATAACGGGAAGATCGGCTGTATCGATCCGTTGTTACAGCAGCAAATGGAAGTTTTCCAAAAACGGGAAAGTAACATAAAACACTGGAAAGTGCTAAAAAAAGAAAGTGATCGGGAATAGTTCAAACGTGCCGGGTTGGGACGAGGTCAAAAGAAAGCCGACGCGAGTTAAAAGGTATCGGCGCTCCAAGTGGCACGTGAACTCTAAGAAATCCAAATGAGGCTTCATCTGTTGTCCCTCGGGCATCGGGATGACAATAGTCCACTAAGTACCCCCCAATTACCAGGTTCTAACCCATTAACACCTCAGATGTTCTCCCTCTCTCTCTCTCTCTCTCCCTCTGTCCACCCCCTCCCCCCTCCTCACTCTTTATGCAGATGAGCAGTCGGCCAGGTGCAACACAAGAGGAAGTTAGCACCTCCTCAGCACAGGGACTCACTATTTACATGCAAAACACCGGGCCTAGGCGGAAAATGTGTGAACACAGGTGGGCATGTGATCGGTGAGGGGGGTGGGGGGGTGGGGGGAAGGATGGGGGATGGGGGGGGTGAGCCACTAATCTGTTTGTCCTGACGCACTCTGCCTCGCTGGGAGAGCGTTTGGATCACAGTGTGGTGTAATTAGACGACTTGTGGAACGCACAATTTCAACTTTCTGTTGTAGGAGAAGTTTAAAATACGCCTCTCTCACATACACACACATGCCGGCGTTTACTTGTGCTCCACTGGGCTGTTTGTGCTCTTTCATGTGTGTGTGTGTGTGTGTGTGTGTAGGTTGAGAGGAAGTCGGTGGTGGCACCCAGTGTCATCTGAAGCGGATCGCCTGGCGCCACAGCATCAGGAACATCGCTCCCTGGTGCCAGGCGCTTATTTTGTTTTTTTATATAAGCGCTCACTAAATGACACACAGCTGGCGGCATGGAGACAGCTGTCACTGCCGTCACTACGCCCCAAAAACTCGTCTCGCCCTCCCTCTGTGTGTCTTTCCCTCTTTTTTCCCTCCTCTCTCACACTCTGGTGGTGTTCAGCTGGGCGGCCTCCCTCCCTCCCTTCCTCCTCCCTTCAGGGTCCAGACTTCGTGGAGCCGAAGCTGCAAAAACTCACTTCCTGTAGCTGGTGCTCACTTCCTCTTCTTTTTTAGTGGGACTTCCTGCGCTGCCACTGTGATGGGGCCGGTCCGAGCCGACTCTCTGGGAGAGACTTCCTGATGCACAGACAGCTGGGGAGATAATCCCCTCTTTCTGCTTTTGTCAGGACTTCTGCGTCTCCAGAGGTCTTCTTTTCCCCCCGTACTGTTTTTCCCATTTACTCGTCTAAGCCGCAGGTTTATTTTTGATATGAACCAAAGCGAATCGGATCCCCCCTAGAGATGTATCATCTTCGAAAAAAAGGGCAGACCTATGAAGGACATCACAGGGAAATGAGCCTAACAGATATCTCCCCCCACACACACACACACACACACACACACCGCCTCATGATATAAGGCCCAGGTGCACAGTTCATACCTGCTTTTCAGAAAAGAAAAAAATATATATCCTGCAATATTAGGGCAGGCCGTCCCATCCGTTAGGACTGATGTTCACCTCGCGTTCCCCTCTGGCTGCGGGTGGAGGAATGCGGTGGGTGTGGTCGCGTGGGCCCTGGTAGCGAGCAGAGACTGGCTCCGGTCGGTACGCCTGAGCCTGAGAACAGAATCCTGACGGGGCAGGAAGGGCAGAGCGCCGACAGCCGGCGAGGCGCGCGGCGAGGACGGGCCTGCAGAGAGAAAGTGGAGAGAAAAGAGAGCGGGAAGTAAGCGAGGGAGTGTGTAGAGGAGATAGTTCATCCCATCCTGCAGAAACATCGAAAAACGTTTTATCGACGCAAAAAAAGAAATCTCTCGCGTTGTGCGTTCAATTCAATTCAGTTTATTTGTATAGCCCAATTTCACAAATTACTAATTTGTCTCGGAGTGCTTTACAATCTGTACACATAGACATCCCTATGTGTCAACAGATGAAGAAAATTCTGTTTTTTTAGCCGCGTGAGTTCATCTCGTGAGGAACCTGGTGACGCAGATCCAGGGTCAGCAGGGAACGGCACGAGGAGAGGCCACGCGGCTGCTGAGAGCCTAGTGTGCCACCTCAGCCCCCCCCCCCCCCCTCCTCTTAGCCCCCCCTTATGCTTAGGCCAAACTGCGAGGGCCTCGCGTCGGGCTCCTGGCAGACAGAACACGTTGTGTGTCCGCGGGCTCTACGCTCTGTGAAACAGACAAATGGGTTTAGTGTGCTGCTCTCTCCTCTGTTTGCACGACCGCTCTCGTGTGTCGGAGGAGGAGGAGGAGGAGGAGGAGGAGGAGGAGGAGGAGGAGGAGGAGGTCCTCCGAGGGGATCGACCTGGCAGGGGGCAATAAATAAATAACTGGACAGGATAACTGGTGTTGTTTCACCTGAACACTCTGCGGCCAAAACGAGCCCAAAGTCTCAAAGTCTACCTGTCGGTGTAACGACGGCCTCGGTTGAACCTGCACAGAGAGGCTCAAATCTGAACTGTGCAAACAGAGCTAAACACACTCGAGTGATACTGAACATGTGTATGGGGTGTGTGTGTGAGGGGGGGGGGACGTATCAGTGTGTTGGTGCAATCTCTGGCAGTTTCACTTTCCTCGCACACAAAGTAACGGCAGCAGAGATGCAATCTCTTTCTCAATCCGTCATAGTTAGGTTGACGTCTTTTTTTCTCCCTTTTTCTCCCCGGGACTCATCCTCAGGGAAGTAGGTGTGGAGGGTGAGGTGTGTGTGGGAGGGGGGGGGGGGGGGGGGACACGAGGCCTGCGCTCAGGGCATGTTTCGACGGTATCCCTCCCCCTCCTCCCCCTTCCACCCCAGCTCCGCCTCATCTCTGGCCCGGCTCGGCCCGGCTCGGCTGTTGCCGCTGAGTGACAGGAGAACACGGTGGCCTCTCCACACGTCCTCCGCTTCCTGCGCCGTACCGCTGGGCTCCGACGGCCCTCGGGAGCTCCACATGGCGGCGGGCTAAGTACACACACAGGAAGAGGTGACATCTGAAACAGCAGATGCTGCAACAGTTTGTTTGTCGTCTCTTTAAACCGGCGGACGCTCTGAGAGCGCTCGCCGTATCCCGAGGCCGACTCCTCGCGCTGGAGCATCTGCCGGATAACAATATAACACAAACCGACACATTGACTCAACGTTATATTGCATTGCAGTAAAACGCGCTGTGTGTTTTCTTTGAGACTGCGCGAGTTAACATAATGCTGGAATATTAAGTATTAGCAGCTGGAATAATTTTCTGAAAAAGGAAAAGTGCAAAGAATTTCGCATTTAAGTTTGATTTTCAGTTGTAAAAAACAACTGTGTAAAAACAATATGCTTAAGATATGGTACATTTATCAAAGAAATTTGAGCTGCAATTTAATTATCCCGCTATGCAAGATTTGCGTTTGCTTCCAATCATTTAAACACGTTTACATTTTTTTTTCCAATAATGACTTCCAACACCTTCGTGGTATTAACCAGCTTAGTTCAGAAAGATTTCTTCCCGTATAAAGGGAGATGCTTTAGGAGAGCTCAGGGATGAATGTGTAATGAGCTTGAAATAACCTAAAGCCCTTTTTTCTCTCGTTCTCTCTTCTATGTGTCCTCCCTCCCTCCCTCCTCCCCTCCCTGTCTTTTTTTCTCTTTTTTCTCTCCTCTTTTGGGAAACATGCCTTTCCCAGCTGCACAGCCCCCACAGCGCGAGGCCAGGCCAGGAGCACAGCTGGCCAGACTTGGTGGAGCCAGTCGACAGGCGCATGGAGCGCAGCCCGCCCAGGGCCCGCTTCCTTCGCAAACATGCCCAGGTGTGGGGCCTCTGAGCTGGGCTTCTGATCTCAACCAAACAGCACTGTGTGTGTGTGTGTGTGTGTGTGTGTGTGTGTGTGTAGGGAGGGACGGTGGGATGAGGGATCAAGAAGGCAAAGAAGGGAGGAGGAGGAGGGGGGAGGAGGAGGAGGGGTGTCATGGTGTAGAAGGGGGTGTCCCGGCTGAAGCTGTGTCAACACTGTGTGTTAATGTGTGTGAGTGTGTGCATCTGTATCTGCATGTGTTTGTGTTTCGGGAAGTGAGGGGTCACCCCCGGGGGAGACAGTGGGCAACAACAATTACCGCAGCATTGTAGCTAAATTGTGTCTGAATTGTTCGTCCCTGCCCACAGACGGCCGCTGCCAAGAGAGAGAAGCTCAGAGTGGGTATGTAATTACTGCGCAGAAGCTCATTTGAAAGACACAACACTGCTTATTAGCATATAATGGAAAAATAAATGATCACCTGCAGGAGTGCACACTCATTGCACTCAGGGGGCCGTTTGAAGAGTGTGATTTTGATTACTGATTACCTTCTTCGATATCTGTCTTCTTTTTTTTTTACTCGGGTTTCTGCAAGTTCTGTTGTGCTGGTTGAGCTGCGGTCTTAACACACTTAAACAAAAACACACTCCTGAACATACGCAACTCGGGCCACAGAGCTCGTCTGAGTAACTTTCCCATAAATCACTTCATAAATCACTGCACAAAACGTGCGCTTAAATGATTTCAGATTGCCTCGTAACGATGACATTACCTGTGGTTGATTTGATGTGCAGCCTCATTCCTCCACACCCGCAGCCCCCTCTTTTTTTTTTTTTACTGTGTTACATCTGATGGTGACCTCACATTGGCCTGGTTGACATCCAATCCCAGCGTTTAACATTATAACCAGATTCCAAGACACACGCACACGGGGTCCTTCAGTTGCATGCACACAAACACATACACACACACACGGGAACACCTTCCACGCTCTGCACCAGATGAAACATAGTGTAACAGGAGGCGTATGAGCTGGGGTCAGATCAGATAAGGCGAGGCCAGACGGCCTCAGATAAGCTCTTTGAACGGCTCTATCTGCAGCGTCAGAGAGACGTTCTCCCCTCCAGCCGTTTCACATGATGACTGTGGACCAGGCGGCTGCTGCTGGCCCGTTTGTGGCCTAGCCCTGCTACTAATTAACTGGGAAAGCCCTGGGCCCACTGACTGACTGCCTTGTCTCCTGCAATCCCCCCACTCAGGACTGCTCATGCATGCATAGGCCTACTAACAGACACTCTGGAAAGAAATACACACAGTTACACACACAGACTCCTATCTGTTGTGGACCCCAGGAGGATCTGAGACGGTGAAGTGGGCCCTCTTGTGGTGCAAAGCAGAGGCTGTGGAGGATAATGAGTCAGTCCTGAGTAATCCTCTTAGTTGCTGCCTGACTAAATAAGATTCCTAAAAAGCATCTAATAAAAACATCCCGTTTGGCTTAAAAATGGGTCTTTCTACATCCTAGATAAGGCTATAAACTAACGTTTAGCCTACTTTGATGATGAAATATCTTTAACGTGATTAGGATATGCAATTAATTGTCTAGTCAGTGATGACAACCAGGGTCTTGAGTACCTTAACAATCAATATACATTATAACCAAATAACAGAAACACGTGGCTACGGGTTGCAATTGAGACTTCCGGTCTGAACCGTTACACAAAATGAATAAACGGTTCAAATTGGCTTCATTAAAAGCTGAAACAGATAGCTGATAGTGGCCTTCTGATTAAATGAAAAGGCTAATCCATCCATCCATCTTACTGGAGGATATGTCAGAAGTTGAAGTAGCTCCAGGGTTAGCTTAAGATAGCAAAACATACTGTAAACATGGCTCAATAGTTAGCTTAAAGTAATGAAACAAATTAATAGCCAGAAGCATGGATGGTTGGACTTAGCTGAAAGTGATGGATGTTGATTAATGGTTGAAATATTTAAATACTAGCTAAAAGTACTGGCTAAATTAACAGGCTAAAGGTTTGAAGTTAGCGAGTGTTAGCTTAAAGTAAAAGCCTACAACTAATTATTAGCCAGGAGCATCCATCCATGACTGGTTAGAAATAGCTGAAAGTGATGGGTATTTGAGTTAATGGATCAATGGTTGAAATACTTAAATACTAGCTAAAAGCTAAAATTGGCTAAATTAACAAGCTAAAAGTGAAGCTATTTAATTGGTTGGAATGGTTTAAAGTTAGCAAGTGTTAGCTTAAAGTAATGAAACTAATTATTAGCCAGGAGCATGCAGGAATGTTTGGAAATAGCTGAAAGTGATGGATATCAAAGTTAATGGATCAACGGTTGAAATACTTAAATACTTGCTAAATGAACAAGCTAACAGTGAAGCTATTTAAACGGTTGAAATGGTTGAAAGTTAGCGAGTGTTAGCTTAAAATAACGCCTCTCCAAGTGGCAGCAGAACAAGCGCAAACTGATAGACATTCCAGTTGTTTGTGAGACATATCATTTCTTTCTTCATCAATAGTGTAAATAACATCCAGCTTCAAATCAATGCTATTGAGCTGGAGGAAGGTCGGCCCTCATTGGTTTAGTCGGTCATGTTTTCCCAGAGCTGACGACATCACATGGCTGCATCTTGTTCGACTAATGGTCCCAGACATCAAGATATTCCCCAAAGCTCAAACGAACATCTTGATGAACGACTCCATGAATCACTTCGGTCCTGCTACTAATCTACAAACGTCCCCCGTCCCCATCTCCACCCCTCTGTGTTTCCCCATCTGAAGGCACGCTGTGGGTCGTGATAACCGGACGACACCGGCTACATACTTCACCGCGCCCGTGTCTTTGAGTCTGGTGTAATTAATCGTGTGACGTAAAGCTGCTGACGGGGGCCTGCGTTGTGTTTTAGCGGCGTTCCCCTCCCGAGGTGCGGAGGTTAAATCCCAGTTAACCTCACATGTCCAGAAGCATTCCAACGGCTGTCAGCTGTTTTATCCTGCAGCGTCCCGTACGGGGTCTGGGCCTCGATGCTGGGAAACCTCCCACCGAATCCCAACGACTAGGAACAACACAATCAAGATGTTTGAACAACTGCAAAGTGCACACACACACACATACAGTCAAACACACACACGCACACACACTCTCACACAGGGATGCAGGAGGAGGCTGTGTGAGTGCTGCTGCTACTGGAATCTCGCCATGAGCAAGCGTAGGTATGTTTGAGGGGATCAGCTGGGATGTGTGTGTGTGTGTGTTTGTGTGTGTGTGAATAAGTGTATTTGTGAGTTCCAGTTCCTGTGTTTGTGTCTACTGGTTAGGCTGAAAATGGTGGCTTGCTCACCTGTTCACACACAGTAGACAGAAGAGGAGGTCGCCTCTTTTCACAGGGCCACAGTCACGGCTGAGTGTACACGCACAACAAACACACACACACCCACACACCCACACACACACCCACGCACACACTGACCTCCGCATTTCCCCCCCCTATGCGTTCACCTGTTTGTTCAGAGGATGTCTGCAGCCGGATCAACTTAAACACCGCTCCAATGTTTCCACGCTACCTGTTTGAACAGCTGAGTGAAGCGTTGACTTTAGCACTTTGCACAATAGCACGGGATTGGTTCGGGAACACACACACACACACACACACACACACACACACACACGGCCTCCGCCTCCATGTGCTCATTTCTGTTCGCATGGACTCGGATGTGTAAAACGGCGCACGGTGACCCACTGAACGACTCCCTCCCCTTTAAAATAGCTCACTCCGCTCTGATGGATTACAATAAGAAATCTGGTTTTAAGTGCATGTTTGTGGTCTGCATTACTTACTATATATGGGACGGGCCTCCCAGTCCCAACATCTAATTATGTGTTGAGCACTGATGGGAAAGGATCACACACACGTGCACACACGCACACACACACACACACATCCAGCAGGAAGCTGTAATTGTGTGAATGTTCTCCGTGGATGTGAAGTCTGGGAAGCAGTGTGCTATTGGAGGCATAGCCTGGTGCCAGTGAGGCTGGGGAGCGGAGCAGCAGACGAGCTGCGGTGGATCTAAATGAGGAGAGGAGGCAGCGTTTATGACACCGAGCTGCATTCCTCTCCCATCTAGTATATAGGCGGCCGTACCCTGATGCCGAGCCTCATTTGCATTTATAGAAACACGAAAGAAGAAAAAGGAACTAAAAAAAAACAGAGCGCGTGCAAGGAAAATTACGGTATTTCTTAAAGAGGGGAGCCGACTCCAGCTCATACAGGCTGCAGTCGGCTATTACGGGCTTTAACGCGGCACAGTGGGCTCGTCGGCGTCCGTCTGTCGCTGGCCGGCCCCGTTTTTTGGGGGTCCGGGCGGAGGTTTTTTTTGTGGCTGCGGTGCTGCCTGAGGCCTGGCGGGGCTGATTTACAGGCGGCGTGGGGACATGCGCCGGGGATACTCCCAGAGCAGCCTGGTGGGGGCCAGAACAGCCACACTGCTGCTGCCTGCACATCTGGAGTCTAGACTCAGTGGCTCTGCCGAGGAGCCTCGCTCCCTCCCTTCTTCCACATCCATCCATCCATCCCTCCGCCTCAGCTGCTGTGTCCCCCCCCTCTCCCCCTCTCCCCCTCTCCCCCTCCCTCCCTCCATCCCTCCCTCCTCCATCCACTGTTTGCGTAGCTGCCGGGGCTCAATTGAAATTTAAGATCGGCCCTCACTTTTTCCTCTCTCCCACTCACTTTCCTTCACCCTTGTCTCCCTCTTTCTCTTTTCCCTCTCGCTCTCTCGACCCAAACCTACCAACACATATGATGAAGGACAAAGTAGTCAGAAGAAGAAGAAGAAGAAGAAGAGTGCGCGTCATGGAGCGCATGTGGAAGACATCATCGAGGGGATTGTTATTCCTCTCCCTCTGAAAGCCGGAGCCTAAGTGTTCACAGGGGGACCCTCCAGTGATCTTTCAAGGAAAATGGTGGATCCGGCTCCTGAGCCAGAGAGCGGTCATATCAACATATTGGCCCTGACATTCATAATAAACAGCGCTGCGATAAACATGATACCTCACATACTCTCTCTCTCTCTCACACGCGTCTTGATGTCGGCTCCCGTTGGTTTGCTGTCAAGGAAAAAGTTCCTCGCTCCGAAGGGGACGACTCTCTGCTCTTCATCCTCCATCCATCCCCCCCCCCCCCCACCATTAATCTCTCCTCTCTCCATCGCACAGACAGTGAGATAAAAGCTACTAATGCTGATGTTGATTTCCTTCTCTCCCCCCCTCCTCCCACCCCCTCTGCTTTTCTCACATATATACATCACGTAAGGGAGAACTCATTACCTTTGTATGGCAGCCCCTTAATGTGTAAACAGAGACATGTGTGTTATCTCTCATTACACCGACGTGATGGATGAAGCACTCGGCTCCCCGGAAGATAAATATGTTTTGGTGGGTCAGATGGTCTTGGGAAGCAGTTGGGAACTTCTACTTTCTAGCTGAGACATGGATTGTTATGCAAATCGTCCATTGTGCCTGACAGTGGCTGCTTTCAATTTTATAACTGCTCCCTCAGTAAACAGCATGCTGCAGGGTTTCCCCTTTCTGCACACAGGCACAATAGTGTGTCCCTCTTAAGAGCGGAAAGCTGTCGTAGAAACAACGTGTGTCACGGGAGCGTCAGCGCACACAAACAGGGGCCTTTTCTTTTTTCTGGGTTTCCATGTTGCCTGATTTCCTCTCCCTGTAATGAACTTTTTTTCTCTTTTTTTTTTACTGCCGTGTTCACCCTATCACATTCACACCGTGTCATACTCTGCGGGATAAATGGCTGCGTTCAACTTTCTGGTGTTAAACAGGTCGTAAAAAAAAAAAAGCGGCGGCTACATGATACCCTTTCCAACAAGGCCTGAACCTGTGAGGCTGCTCGCCTGCCTGTCGCCTAGCTGCCCCCCTCCCTCCTCCTCCTCCTCTCCTCAAATGGAACAAATTATCCAGCTACTTGGGTAAAACAAAATGTTCATTTAAGAGAGAAAGAAGTAAAGAAAGGAGGGTGAACATCTGGACGCAACTGGTTGCTGTTTGCCTTCTCTGGGAGCCATTAGGACAAACAGCGTTCCTGCTCCTCCTCTCACGTTTCACCTTCCACGTCCTCTCGCCATCTGTGTCAGCTCTGGTTCCCACCCTTGTTTTTTCCGTCGCAAGGGCAGATACCGAGGGCGAGAGCGGGGAGGAAGACACCAGATATTCGACACAGGGGGAGGGAATTATGTTTTTTTTTTGTGTGGCGAAAAAGTCAAAGAGAACAAGTAGTCCCCAAAGTGAGAGAGGTGACCTATCCAACTCGGGGCTTCGGATTACAGGTGCGGACCGTCTCTCACCTGCATGCAGAGGCCCCTGGGGGCGGAGTATCACAAAGGTCAAAGGTCGCGACGACCGGTTTTTCTCCACCGTCCTGCTCGGCGGTTCTCCTCCAGCACCAACCTGACAAAAACTAAAAAAGTCTCTCTCCAGTGATGTAATAAAACTTCTTCTATTGGTCGACGACGAAAACCTCGTTTGACCTTTCCAAACAATAGGGCACTGGGTTTAGTTGTTCCCTCTTGACATATGCAAATGAAGCTTAACACCATGCCATTTTTACTCCAAACCAGATTTCTTTCCCTCCATTTATTTATTTATTCAAAATCAGGTGCTGAATCATACTGCAGTTGCACAATAACATGTCCAAGAAAGAAGAAAAGTGTGTTCTACCACGTAGAGTCAAGAGAAGGTCTTGGTGTGGTGCTTCAGTGCAATGAGAAAACCAAGCTGGCTATAGGCGTGGAGCACGCGTGTGTGTGTGTGTGTGTGTGTGTGAGTGTGTGTGTACCGTTGGGGTGTGTTGAGACGTGCAGATTGGCACAATACTGAGTGTGAATCATCGGAGGCTTACTGGGGCAACACCACTGTCAACAAACGCCTGCCAAGCGCCCCGCTGGGAGAGGCTCAACAGCCGAGGTGGTGCGCCCAGCGCTGGTATTAGCCGTGCTTGAGAGTTAGGTAAACACCGGCTTAACGTGTTATCAGGAGGCTTAGAATAAACTCTGACTGGTGATAAAGTCAGGCAGGAAGAAAAGCAATCAGACCGCCGCGGTAGGTGAGAAGTGCCGTGTATATGATCCGGCTGCTGATAAAGTGGTGCTGGAGAAGTTATTAAGAAAGCAATGACGCAGCCACAGTAGGGAGGAGGGGGGGGGAGTTGCTTTGTGGATCCTCAACAAATATAGATTCATGTAAAGAAAACGTGCATCTTTTCCCTCTGAAAACCTGGCACTGTGTCACGTTTGCAAAGGATCAAATGCAACGATGAATTTGAAAGAGATTGAACGCACCGTTGCACACTTCAACACACTCACCGGTTACCACGGCCTCGGTTGTTCTGGTACGACTGGTAGCTTATGAGGGAGGGGGGGGGGGGGTGAAAGTAAGAACACTTTATATACACATTGCTGAGTTACTGAACTGATTCTCTTTATGCCTTAAGCCGAATTCAAGCCGTTGAATCATAAAACACTCAGCGTATCGCACCGTTAGACGTGATTATTTGTTCAATGGATGACTCAAACTCAAAGGGGGGGGGGGGGGGCATTACAAATCTTTGCAATCAAAGTTGCTCAGCCATTACATGTGTTCACTCCCTTCACAGTTCTGCCGCATGACATTACATGCAGTTCTCTCTCTTTTCCCCCTGAGCCCATTCGGTTCACTTACAAATTGACGTAACGTCACATTCTGAGCGAATGGCTGTTTTTCAACCTTCGGAGTTTCAAATGTAACGATACGACGAGGGACGCTCGGCTTAATTTGCAATTTGACTTTGCATTCTGAACAGTTTTACAGTGTGTTTTTTTTATGATGATGGACTACAGGGGAGGAGACTGCTGGGCTATAAGGGAATTCACAGCTGCAGTACCGCGAGTGACCACTGGGGCAGGTTGACAACAACAAGGCCTGACACTAGAGTCATGGATTTAGGGTTGTTTCCTACTTGTGGTCCACTTCCATTCACTCTCAATCAGCTCAGCTAATCACAACTTCTTTTATTCAACTGACTGAAGACAATGTGGTTAAAAAATGAAGAGAAATTCTATCACATTATATCACGACTAAAAACTCAGATAGGCCTACAATGTTATTTTTTATTTTTATGGCTGCAGTCTTCCATCCAATGGAAAATTCCACTGGTGAGAACTGAGCTTTTACATAACTACAGATGGACATGCGGTCGTACCAAAAGGTCCACCATCTGTGGGGCGAACATTAATAATTGAGTGCAGATTTTTAAAGGCCGTACTGGGACCCAACATGGTGTCAGGCCTGTCGGGTAGAATAGAACCAGAACCGTCTCAATACAAAGATACGTGCTCAATAAAGCTGTCCTATTTGCATGTGTGTGTGTGTGTGTGTGTGTGTCTTCCAGTCACAGTGACTGTGTAAAGTGCTTTATTGTGCCTCACCTCCAGTTGTAAACTCCTCCAGTGTGTTAACCTGGTTTGTAACAAACTGCCTTGAGAGTTTTATTTTAGTTCTAGTTTTTTTAACGACTGTGTTGTGGCGTCCTGAACGCCGCCGCCGCTGCTGTCTGCGGGTGGCACTTATACCCCTTTCACTCAAATTCTTTTCTCCGAGGCTGTAATTTCTTTCTCTCGCTTTCGCTCATGGCTGGTCTCTTGTTACTGTTGATTCTCTCGTTTCAACGCTTGAACTGAAACGATGCATCCATGTGTGTGTGTGTGTGTGTGTGTGTGTATCATCATGTCCTCCAGCTGTTGTTGCCATCAGTGATCTAGACGTGCCTGTGCGCTACAACCATTGCTAGGAGACACTTAACAAGCTCACAGTAAGGCCTGTAATAACAGCTCTGCAGGTAATCACACCAACATTTCTCAGAGACATATTTAAACAGATTATGGGCTCCTCTCCCTCGAGGCTCGGAGGCTGCGGTGTCATCCGCTGAGGCTCCACCATGAGACCGAGTAAAACAAACGTCACACATAGTGAAGCCATCATTTTGGTCCCCGTGGATACAGTTGTTTTTTCGAGGACGGTCACGGTTGAGCTTGTATAGTACGCTGCTCACGAGGCCTCTCTCTCTCTCTCTCTCTCTCTCTCTCTCTCTCTCTCTCCCAGGAGCTCGGGGGCCTCTGGGAAATAATGAAAAATAAACAAGCAGCCTTGATGTTGACTCAGAGAGAAGTGATCCACAGGTTATTACTGCACTCCTCTCTCTACTGCTCTCCCATGGCTCTTGGATGAGTTTATGTAATCTACCCCCCCCCCACACACACACACACACACACACAAACACACACACACACACACATCCCGGCCTCCTGGGCAATAGCTGTCCGATGCTGCATGTCACGTCTCATTTACACCTATTGCGTCGCAGCCGAGATAGATGGAAGGTGTTTATGATCCAAATCTTCTTGAGCTGAGATTTTCGGGGTCTAGTTAGTTAATCTCATCAATACATGTCATAAACAGAAGCAGCGATTCCCTCTGAGGTTGTAGACTCCTGTTTATATCCTCAATTTGTGTGTAACTGTTTGTATAAAGTGCTAGGCGATGCACAACAAGGGGAATTGGAGGCATTAGATGACAACATTTCCCAATAAAGGGAGAATTAAAGAACTTTAGAGATCTTTTGTTGAGGATGTATAAAATATGAGTCTATATATTGATACCCTACATACATCTATACATATGACATTTGTAATTAAGGTATGCAGAGACTTACAGAGCAACAGGTCGATAAAGGTAATCCACTAAAAAGAGATTTTATTAGATCTGATGTTTTTATTGGATGAGCCGAAACATCCAGTACATCAAACTCAGATTCTGTCAACTCAGCTTTCACATTCTTCAGGAAAAAAATGTTTTACATATTTCCCCTCTGTCCTGAAATGAGAAACTAGATCCAGTGTGAACTGCCTGCTTGGACTACATGTGAAAATAACCCAAACTAGTGGCGCTCTCTTGTGGGCCAAATGAGCAAGTGACAGAAAGAATGCCCAGTGTTTCATATTATTCGAGATGCCTATTATTGTAGAGCTATTATGTTCATGGCAAGACAAATTGATCATGAAAAAAAATCCCTACATTGACAACCACTTTAAAGTAGTCCGGGCTGCATGTGCGACCGGTTAACAGCCCGCATATCAATGCGCCGACTGAAGCGTTCGCCCGGCGCTGCTTTTTGCTCGACGACAACAAACACTTATGAAAAATGATGAATATAAATGTCCCACCTGTGGTTAATCGCTTGTTAATGCAGTTTATATTAGTTTTATTGTTGCAGGCAGCGTAACCAGCCGCTAGAGGTCGCTGTGGCCCCGGGAGAAGACACGCGCAGTAAGTTAGCGTTAGATAGAATTGGTCTTTATTAACTACTTGACAATAAACACCTTGTGTGTCATGTTTTTTAAGTTAGTGTAACTGAGTTTTATGGGTTCGTTTATCTGCACGTAGCACATGTGAACAAACAGGAAGAGAACAAACGTGTCGCTGTTATATTTTCTTTCTACGGCAGCTCCGAAGGAACAAAACACCCGCAACGCCAAAACACCTGAAACAGTCTGTTACACAAGTAAGGAAGTAAGTAAAGTTGATTTATATACATTTATCACATTATTACATTGCAAAATGTCAACAGTATAAAGAGCAAAGTACAATACACAGTAAAATATGGTGCAGTCAAATACATAAACAGAAGACTTTTTTTAAAGCAGGCCATCGAATAACATGTGAAACTGTTTTAAAATGTCCACAATGTCAAAGCCAAGGAGGAGCAGCTTTGTAGTGACCACTAGTTATCATAAAGACATGTAAACAAAACAAAAGCAATATCTTTAATAGAATGATAAGATAAGATATTCCTTTATTTGTCCCACAAGTTGGGCAATGTCAGGATCACGGCAGCGGATGCACATTAGAGCATTGCTAAAAATAAAAGATACAAATGAAACACTAAATACTAAATATTAATACTAAATATACAGAGGAAACAAAATGTATACACAAGGCAGTGACCAAAGTGAATTTCCAGCAGGTTAGAGTGTCCAGGAAAGTAAAGTGCTGAGTGTGCCAAGTGTGCCAAGAGCTCCAGTTACGCGATATGCAAGCAATCTCTGAAAGGTAAAGTAAATTGCTAAAAGATAATTCACTTGTAAGTTGTAACAGATGCATACACATGTAGTACACTGGACTATAAGCCTCTGTTACACTCACTGGATTTAAGTGTTTGCAGTTCTCGTGTCAAGGATGCAGAAGCACTCGCATCAGACTGTAAGTCTGTGAACATTGATATTAATAGACCGTGAGTGATGTTTGCGGATTCAATAGACGGAATGAATTATAGATGATATGTGCTGGAAAAATATATTTCTCTAATCTCTCTGAACAAAACATTAGAGACCTCGAGAGCTTCTTCCAGTCCGCCCAGAGTCGTGCATCCAGGAAGAAGGAGACATAAAGTGCTCCACTCTTTCTGTCTGTCTCTCTCACATGGACACACACACACACACACACACACACACACACACACACACACACACACACACACACAAAAATCAGTGCATGGCTCAGGCCAGTTGTGTTTGGGACATCTGTGTCCTCTGTGTGGCTCTCCCAGTAAGGCTGTTCCCTCAATGAATCATACTCTGTTATTCTTTTTAAATTTTTTTATAGATGTCCTGAAGACAATCCGAGTCTCGACCATGGAGCAACGGAAAGCTGTGCTGCAGTGCAAGGTAGGCACTGGTTGTCGGAGGCCATACTGGGAGTTTACTTGAATAACAGAACAGGTGCAGCAAATCACTATAATAAAAGATCCTGTATCGAAAGTGTGTACTTAGAAAAGGAGTAGAGGTGTATAGCAGTGGAATTGGAGGTGTTGGAAAGCATTAATCGTGGGTAGTGAGCCTTTCAGAAGCAGCGGTTTAATGGTATTGCTGGTCCAGGGGACTGTATTGCATCACGTTTTTGTTTTTAAAAATGTTTTATATATATATTCAGAGTGTTCTGCAAATGTATCTTTAATAATCGGTTCAGTACTCGTTGTATCTTTCAGTTACTCACACAATGTCCCATCCCCTGTCAAGATGTTCCAAATCCGTACAACATATATTTATCTTCAGTATGAACAACATACTAGGACAAAATACATGTTGAAATAAATTTTAAACAACGCACCATTTGGATTTGAACCTTTCATGAAAACGAAACAATATGCATATCTTGCATTATTTATATTTTAGTGAAATCTATTTTCTTCGTTTTATTTATTTTAAAACCCAATAATATTTAAAAATAAAATAAAAATAATCATAATAAATAATATAAAGAACAATAAATATAGCAAACTGTCAATGAGACAATTCTCTACTACATTACAATACCATTAATAATCAACATCAAGTTTTTATATACCCAAAAGGAAGGGGAAGAAGTACACGTCTAGATGTTCCTTCCTACCTCGTCTGCATAATTCAAACAATTAACACGATATTTATCAGGTCAACTTTTATGATCGCCTATATCCCTTTAAAAAAATGCAATTCCAACTTTGGTAATGAAGTAAAAAAAATTATAGCGTCGTCCATGTTTGAGGTAAGATAATTCTTTATTAGTCCCACAGAGGGGAAATGAGCAGCGTTAGAGCCGCTGAGGGGATCGTGCAATAACAAGAAGCCTCCGGGACAGAAATAAATAAAGGAATTGGCTAATTAAACCACCCAACAGCAAAAATAAAGCTCAATATAATATGTAGACGGGCTGAACGCTTGAATTCACATTATTGCACAGAGGAAATGTTGATATTGAACGTTGTAATTGAGATTGCCTTTAAGTGAATAGTCACCTGTTGGTGCGTCTCCTGGGAGAAGTGTTGAGTGTTGCAGGAGGAAGGAGCTGCGGTGTCTCTGCTCCACACAGCGCGGGCGGAGCAGCCTGACACTGAGGGAGCGGTTATGTAACCATGAAGCAGCACAATAACACACACGGCAACGTGTAAAGTGGGCTTATTGTGGAGGCCATCTTTGGAGCGTTGACATTTCCCTGTGTCACTTACTGTTACTTCAAAATGAGGCAGTGCCACAGCTTTCTCTTCCTAAATACTTTTTCCTTCACTTCTTTCCTTGATATTTCCCTTCAAGGTCACGGTTGACTGCAGTCAGTGTGGACACGATCGGATTTGAGCCTCGGCTAAACTTCATTTCTTAACTTTTTCCAGTGTGAGCACATGTACATGCTCAGAATCTGCTTATATAGTTAGTATGTAATTATTAATCACAAGTAATTCATCAAATTAAATTCAGTTCAATTGCCTTTATTTTGTACTATAGACCAACATCACAAAAATGTGCATCAATCAGACGGCTTTACAATGTTGAACTACTTTGATAAATCGCGGTATAAAGCGCATGTGCATGTACAGACAGTCTATGGGTGTAAATAATAAGATGATCGATGGCTGAATCCTCTACTGGGAAGCTTAAAATAAAGATATTTTTAAGGATATCAGTGGTAATAATAGTGTTTTTCCTCACCCAACATTACTGTGGAAAAGTTGAACTGAAAATGAAACTGAAAATACTCCAGGACAAGTAAAAGTCCTATTATCTAAGATGTTTCTGTAAGTCTACAGCAGTGGTTCTCAGATGGGGGGTATAGCTGTACCTC
This sequence comes from Liparis tanakae, assembly GCA_036178185.1. Lineage (NCBI taxonomy): Eukaryota > Metazoa > Chordata > Actinopteri > Perciformes > Liparidae > Liparis > Liparis tanakae. The sequence goes on along the minus strand of CM070109.1, from coordinate 21,573,141 downwards.
TGGGGGTATGTGAAGGCACCGCAGGGGGTATGTGAGATTAAAATAAAACCTTTTAAAGTAGTTATTTAATAATATTTAATAAAATATAAGCATAATTTGCCGAACTGAATTATATATATTCTATATTAAGTCAGACACGGATAGCATAACACAGTATTACATCTATTTCTCTCCACCCACAATGCATTGCGCTGGTCAGAAGGTACTCGGCCGAATCACACATTTCACACACATCGCTGAAGAAAGGTTGAGAGACGATGGTCGACAGCAAAGCTTCATTTTCCAAAAGGTCATCTCATGTTCGTAGTCTTCATGAGCTCAGGAAAAAAGACGGATATGAATCCTTGAGACGATGCATTTTCCAGCGGATCCTAGAGTTTTTATTTTTATAGTTTCTTTAGCTTAAGAAGGAGCAGAATTGGATCATCTCGTAAAGGAACACACAGCCATCAGATTTGGAGAGTCGTGCTTTTCACTCGACAGAAGGGGGGATGACTCGCTGTAATCTGAAGAGTAATCAGAGCTGTCAGATGAGAGTCAAACATACAGCGGGTACGGAAAGTATTCAGACCCCTTTAAAATGTTCACTCTTTGTTTCATTGCAGCCATTTGATAAAATAAAAAAAGTTCATTTTATTTCTCATTAATGTTCCCTCTGCACCCCATCTTGACAGAAAAACACAGAAATGTAGAATTATTTGCAAATTTATTAAAAAAGGAAAAACTGTAATATCACAAGGTCATAAGTATTCAGACCCTTTGCTGTGGCGCTCATCTTCAACTCACATGGTGTCCATTTCTTCTGGTCCTCCTTGAGACGGGTCTACTCCTTCATTGGAGTCCAGCTGTGTTTAAGTAAACTGATTGGCCTTGATGAGGAAAGACACACACCTGTCTATACAAGACCTGACGGCTCACAGAGCACGGCAGAGACGATGAGGGTCATGAGGTCGAAGGAACTGGCCAAGGGGCTCGAGACGGTCATTTGGAATAAACCATCAGACAGTTGCTTGGGATAAACCATCAGACGGTCGTTTGGGAGAAACCATCAGACGGTTGTTTGGGACAAACCATCAGACGGTCGTTTGGGACAAACCATCAGACGTTTTTTTAGGATAAACCATCAGATGGTCGTTTGGAATAAACCATCAGATGGTCGTTTGGGACAAACCATCAGACGGTCGTTTGGAATAAACCATCAGATGGTCGTTTGGGATAAACCATCAGACGTTTTTTTAGGATAAACCATCAGATGGTCGTTTGGAATAAACCATCTGGGGGGTCAGGGGGTCAGGTTAACACACACCTCCCTTCTCGCCAGAGGTTGCAAATTAATTGATGGACGTTGGATGTCACGACGTTATTGATTTTAAATAGTCCGGTACGAGCTTAATCTCGTAAACGTGATGTTCGTGTGACAGGAGGAACGTGTGGATACTGTATTTGATCATATGAAGACATTTCTAAATGTTGTATATCTTAAATAGGTGCAAAATATGCAAATACGCCTTCCTCCACTTCATCCTGACTTGAGGTCTTGCCACCTCATCCTAGTGGGGGGGGGGGCTTCTCTCTGCGGGTGGTCCCCCCTCCTTCCCCTCCTATCCATCCATCTAGGCTCCTCCCTCTCCTCTCTTAAGTGTGTTCCAGCCATATCGCGGTTTGAAATAATTCCGCGTCTAATGAGGCAATTGTTCTTATGTGTTGTCGCCCTCAGGAGGAGGAGGAGGAGGAGGAGGAGGAGGAGGAGGGGGGCGTGATGTTGTTAACAACATTCAGACTCGCAACCACTTTAAAACACAATGCCTCGGAGCGTGCGGGAAAATAACATTTTCTTTTTGTTGATGACGAGTCGTGCGGCGGCGACGTGACGGAGCGTTCTCTCTTCCCGTCAATTAGGCCCCTCGGTAATTCAAAAGCAGGCGGCGGCTCCCCGCGGAGCGGAGCACGCCGCCGCCGCCGCCGCCTCCGGGCCGCGGGCGGCGTGATTGTTTCTCGCGACGCATTCACTCCGTCTCTTTGAGGCCCAGACGCTGCATCACGGTCAGGGACGATGCCACGGCGCTCCATCCACACCAGAGGGACACGTAGTTATTTTTGGAAGTTGTGTGTGTGTGTGTGTGTGTGTGTGTGTGTGTGTTTCACGGCCGTGAACAAGGGGTATTGATACAGCTGGCATTCAACACCCTAATTAATTGCCGTGGCATTTGGCTGTTCTCTGTAAATGCCATATCCCATGCTGAGTGCTTGGTTAATAGATGGCCGCCGCCCAGCAATCGCCCTTTTTTCCTTTCTTTTCTTTCCCCTCTCCTTTCTGTCGTTCAATCCTCTCCTCTTCTTCTTTTTCCTCTGCCCTCTCTCTCCGAAAAGGTTAGCGGCGCTTTTCACGAGCGGAGTGATGCCGGACGGATCAGACGTCGGCGCTCCGGACAGTTCTGCCGTGCAAAGAGTCGCCCCCCCCCCCCCCCTCTCTCTCTCTCCCCCCCTTCCCCCTCCTCTCTCTTTCTCTCCATCGCTTTTCCGATTCAAAAGCACATCTTAAGAAGACTTCCTCCCTCGTTCACTTTAATCTTCGGTGTATGTGTTATGATAAGAGCTGGGGGGAAAGCACTCTACCTTCAAGTGTGTATACCCAGAAGGCCCCATTTCGGCTTGTCTGGAGGAGGAGAAGAAGAAGACGAAGGAGGAGGAGAAGAAGACGAAGGAGAAGGAGAAGAAGAAGGAGGAGGAAGAAGAAGAATGAGATGGAGGAAGAAGAAGACGAAGGAGGAGAAGAAGAAGAAGAAAACGAAGGAGGAGGAGAAGAAGATGAAGAAGAAGAAGAAGAAGGAAGAATAAGACGAAGGATGAGGAGAAGGAGAAGAAGGAGGAGGAGGAAGAAGAGGAGAAGAAGGACAAAGAAGGAGGTGGAGAAAGAGGTGGAGAAGGAAGGAGAAGTAGGAAAAGGAGAAGAAGAAGAGGAGGAATAAGAAGGAGAAGGAAGAAGAAGGGCGATGAAGGAAGAAGAAGGAGGAGGAAGAAGAAGGAGGTGGAGAAGGAGGAGGAAGAAGAAGACAAGGAAGAAGAAGGAGAAGAAGAAGAAGAAGGAGGAAGAATAGGACGAAGGATGAGGAGAAGAAGAAGGAGAAGAAGGAGGAGGAGGAGGAAGAAGAAGGACACAGAAGAAGAAGAAGGAGAATGAGAAGAAGAAGAAGAAGAAGAAGAAGAAGAAGAAACAGAAGAAGAAGAAGAAGCATCCAACACAGTTATGTAAATGAGCCCTGTGTGGTCCAATGGGGTTTGACGGGCTCTCCTCCCTGATGGTGGAGCCGGATGAAGAGCTCCCTCATCACTCTGAGGGACGAGCCGGCTGTTTATGTGTCGGTTGGTCCTCCCGACTCGCTGCTCATTAAACGGCGAGGAGAACGACGGACGGGAGGATTTCTCTTAATGGGATTTTCCCTTCTGCGTCGTCTGCATCAGCTCTTTCTTTCTTCTCCTCCTGATGCGTTGCCGGCTTTTTAATCTCTTGACTGTTTTAATACGAGGTGCCAAACAGGAGTTTTACACAGTTCATCATTTTGCCCCTCACAGGGGAGAAGAGGGAGATGCTATTGCATCCACCCACCGCTTCTTCTTCTTTTTAAAAGTCTGCTTACAGTGCAGTTTTCAGGGGGGGAAGCAACGGAGAGAGAAAGACGGCCAAAGGGCTGAGATGAGGAGAGGAGACGAGGAGGCGAGGAGGCGAGTTGGAGAGACGAAGCGGTCCGCTGTAGAGATGGTAATGCCATTACCATTAGTCTCACCAGGACACACTCCATGGACCGACTCTAATCTAATCCTCGTCCCAAACCACAAACGACCTCGGTACACAGCGCTCCTCCTCGCTGGCCGCGGGGCCTCAGAATAGAATCTCGGGTTTCTTTAAATCACATTTTATTCCCTCTTCTTTTCAACAAAAGACAGTGGCGTTCTTAACTTTCATCAGAAATAAATAAAAGATATCCTGGGAGGGGGGGTGGGTGTTCTGTCATGGGCTTACAATTCAATATATTTCAATATCATTACATTACATTAACTAGAACGGGCACTCGGTAGAGCGCATACCTTCGCACATCACAAGATTGGGCATTGACTTATGAACATCAAAATTGACTGTGCTATAGTAAAAAGAGGATTTTTTTTTTTACCTTTTCATGACCTTGACCTTTGACCCGATCGATCCCAAAATCTAATCAAATGGTTCCCGGATAATAAACAATCATCCCACCAAATTTCATTTGTGCGCTTCGCTTTAATACTTTTTGACGCATATAAATACACGGCGATCAAAACATTACCTTCCGCATTTTCAATGCGAAGGTAATTAAATTAAATTATAGTAATTCAATATCATTACATTATGAATGTCATTCAGCTGACGTTTTTTATCAAAAGTGAATTACAACCGTCTTACATTGACACACCGTAGACGCAGTTACAGGTGAGCAAATCAATGACACGTTGACTAGGGCGGGGATTGAACCGTCAACCCCCTGATTGAAGGATGGACCTGCTAGCCACTGACCCACAGTCGTCCCTCATAAAGTCTTTTAAATCCCATCGTGAGGCGGCGTAGTAATAACATGGTAGTTATCCCGTAAATTATAACTCACGTAATAACGGACGAGGACGTTTAAAGGCCGATGAAGAACACACCAGACGGGCTGGAGGGTCTTTCCTCCAGGAGGCGCTCGCTCAATATTGATATTTTTGTGACTTAATTTGCATCAACTTATGTAACCGCGCGTCCAAAGTCATTTGAACCCAAAACGACAGCCTGACGACGTCGTCGTGTACCCTAACTGTGGAGAAAGGACTGCGGTGATGTCATTGACTGTTGCCGGGAAACAAAAAGTAAAGGATGTCGTGAGAACCGTTACGTTTGTGATGAAATGCGGGGATAACATGAAGCGCATGAACGTTGTCTAAATGTATAAGAACAATAAGTACAATAATAGTAGATAGATAGATAGATGGATAGATAGATAGATAGTAGATAGATATATAGATAGATAGATAGTAGAATAGATATATAGATAGATAGATAGTAGAATAGATATATAGATAGATAGATAGATAGTAGATAGATATAGTAGATATATAGATAGATAGATAGTAGAATAGATAGATAGATAGATAGTAGAATAGATATATAGATAGATAGATAGTAGAATAGATATATAGATAGATAGATAGATAGTAGATAGATATAGTAGATATATAGATAGATAGATAGTAGAATAGATAGATAGATAGATAGTAGAATAGATATATAGATAGATAGATAGTAGAATAGATATATAGATAGATAGATAGATATAGTAGATATATAGATAGATAGATAGTAGAATAGATAGATAGATAGATAGATAGATAGTAGAATAGATATATAGATAGATAGATAGATAGATATAGTAGATATATAGATAGATAGTACATAGATGGATAGATAGTAGATAGATAGAAAGATAAATATAGTAGATATATAGATAGATAGATAGTAGAATAGATAGATAGTAGATATATAGATATATAGATAGTAGATAGATAGATAGAAAGAAAGATAGATAGTAGATAGATAGTAGATATATAGATAGATAGAAAGATAGATAGATAGTAAATAGATAGAAAGATAGATAGATACTTTATTAATCCCCAAGGGGAAATTTGGACAAAAAGCACACATTAATAGTAAAAACATGTTTAATTGATGGGAATACACAAGTGTCGTCAACGCAAACTATTTTCTTCTTCTGATGACTCTGTAGCATGCAATGTAAACACACACACACACACACACTCACTAAATACCCCCTTTGAAGTGGCACGTGAGATGTTTCTAAAAATAAAAAACAACATTCATCACACATTATGAGAGTGGCGCCCTGCGGCGGCGGCCTTTCGCTGTGATGCCAGACACTTCGGGAGCCCTCCTCACACCCTGACAGCTCCTATTGCATGTCAGCGAGTGTTTGCACACACACAGAGAGAGAGAGAGAGAGAGAGAGAGAGAGAGAGAGGGAGAGAGAGCCTGGACAACAACAAAGAAGCGAGGTCCATTCTGGTACAAACAAGTCATTAATTAACAAGGACACCAAACACGGCCGCTCGCTAATCGTCATCTTCCTCGTTAAAGCTCCCGTGAGTTATAACTCCGGCCTTTTTTCGGCGGCTTGCACCTCGAGGTCACTTCGAAACCGCCCGACGGGGTCGAGGTGGGTCTCCTCGGGCACACGTACACGTCGGCACACGTACACGTCGGCACACGTACACGTCGGCGTTTTAAAACAAACACACAAAAAAACTCCCTCCCCCCCCCCGGCGTCTCTCAGTCGCTCAGCTCGCTCGCCCCTCGCAAAACGTTTTAAAAGTAATTACAGAATGTGTTTGTGCCGGAAACACTGGGGTGCCTTGTTAGACAAAACCCACCGGCGCTCCGTGTTTAATATGCGTGGCAAATATTACACGGAGCGCCGTGCGTCGGAAATGCAAATAGCACGCGGCGGCAGGCAAAGGGGTTTTAGTTAATTAGCTGGATACGCGATGCTTGGCTGTGGCCCATGGAGGCTTGTGGGGGGGGGGGGGGGGAGCTCTTTGATCTGTGGATCCCACGGTCTGGTAACGGTTCCCCAACCTCGGTAGAGTCTGCTGCGCGTGGACAGATGGGAACGGGGTGTGTGTGTGTGTGTGTGTGTGTGTGTGTGTGTGTGTGTGTGTGTGTGTGTGTGTGTGTGTGTGTGTGTGTGTGCGTGCACCTTTTGGTGCATGTGAGGGATCCAATCTGTTCGGTTGTTTTTGTTCTTCCTTGCTGTGATTAATGAGCGAGCGTTTAAAGTTGAAGACGTTCTTTAAGTTTGAGCGGCGGTGGTTAACGTTGCTCATCCGCAGAAGACGTTTAACCGCTTCTCCTTCGCCTCGACGTGGAGATACGAGGAAAGGAAACCCAACGGATTTTCTAAATTGGTTTTGTTGAATCCAGCGAGGATTCAATTAACTATAAAAATGTCCCATGATGCCTGGAAATTGGATTCAACTGGGTATTGGAGGGGATTCCTGCAGCAATATCTGAACATAGGTAAACCTTGTTCTGCATGTCAAAGGGTGATATTTATTTCCAGTGATGGACTCATAAAGACGACGAGGGAAGAGGAAGTTAAAGACACTTATCAGCATTTCAATCACGACAATGAGATATTAATGCGTTATTACCCTATTTTCTAATCGGTAAACTTAAAGTGAAGCGTAAGGTGTGTTTTTTTTTTACCCCTAATGCAGTGCAGTTGCTGTATTCCTCCCAGGTCTGAGGACACCGCTCCCTGCTGGCTGATCATCAAACAACACGGGCTCCTCGAGTGAGACTGGCAGGGAGTCCCAAATCTAATTACGGCGCGCTAATACACCGTGTTCTCATTTTGACAGCACACTGTTTTGGCACGGGGAGTTTTTCTGGAGAAATCGATGCGCTGTACAGTTTTGTGCTAACAAGGAATTAAACAAGCTTGGTGGGACCTCAATAGAAGCTGCAGCTCGGGTACAAAAGTTAAAAAAAAAAAACGTGCACTTTGAAATCTACCCTCTGCAGCACAATTAAGGAGGATAATGGACTCCTCGCAGTTGCTCTTTTGGGAGATTGCAAAGCTTTTAGACGAGTTCAGGCTGAAAACACGTCTATAACAACAACAACAAAAAAGCTTTCGCAATTTAATTTGAAATCTGCGCTCGTGGGAAACTTCGCCGAAGCCTCTATTCTCTCTCTTTTTTAAAATATTTATTGTACCATTCAGAGATGCGGAGCGCTCGTGAATGAATTACAACACGACCTCCGGATGTGGAACCAACTGCCGGAAAAAAAAACGATGGTTTCTCATAACTGACTTATTAACTATTCATATGTTCGATGGGAGCGTGTGTGATGTGGCGGGAGGGAGGGAGGAGACACAAGGGAAGGAGGAAGGAGAGACGAGGCGGGACGCCATGGCGGGAGGTTGCCAGGTCCAAATGAACCAGAACCTTTCCACTACGGGATGGGTCTGAACTATGGCGTTGTGTGTGCGTCCGGTCGGTCATCGTATTCTAGTGTCTTTATTGTGATTGAGTCGATAGATGAGCGAGACGATGGGGGGGGGGGGGGGGGGGGGGTTGTCAGGAGAGTTGTTCCCTGTTGCTCGGACTCCTCTCGCCCCGTCAGTTCTGTGTCCTCCACGCCGGGCTTTTTTTCCTCCATCGCGGTTTCTCCTCTGTTTCTCTTCCCAACGGTCGCCACGGTGACGGTGACTGCGACTGCGGCGGCCGGATATCTTCCGTTTTTGATCGACGCTGACTCGTCTCTTCACCCCGGTGCTGTACACACACGCGCCTGTGTCCATCTCCCAATCCGACTGCTGGTGAGACGCCGCCGGACCTCGGTCGTCAAACACACACCGGAGAGTTTGGATCAGAGTTCAAGTCACGTGGATTTATTCATAACAAAGAGTTTCACAATTAAATATAAGTTGGCTCCGAGATTAAAGTCAACAACCTTCCTCCACATCTGTCTTCCACAACACATTGACATATTATTTATTACATCACACTCGATGCACGTGCCGCCTCCGTCCACTCCCTCATTACATAGTCCTCCCCCACACACACACACACACACACACACACACACACACACACCAGTTCAAGCCGGCTTAACCATGGTCTCTGCACATGGACCCACTCCCACAGTCGCCCAGGGGATCACAGGATAGAGTGGAGGGGCCGCACGGCGGCGGCGGCGGCGTTTGAGGGATCGTACGCCTCTAACGAACTAGTCCAAAGCGAGATAATTACAGCGCGAGTGCTCTTGTAGATGAAGTGAGCTGGCAAAGAGGAGGAGGAGGAGGAGGAGCAGGAGGAGGAGGAGGAGGAGAAAACAATGAGGGGAGTTTGCCTCGTTTGCACTGGAGTCCTCTCCGCTTCACGCAGCCCAGCTGACAGGGGATATTTTTATCAGCCTGCCACACACACACACACACACACACACACACACACACACACACACACACACACACACACACACACACACACACACACACACAAAGGGAACAAATTCATCCTGTCCCAGACAAGGACGAGATCTCAGCAGGCTAGGGCACCGCTGTCTTTCGGCGGCGTCAGAATAGAAATCATTCTTTCTTGTTTATGCACCTGCCTCGCCGACGCGGCGCTCCGGGCCCCGCCCACTTTGTGTCCGATGAAGCGGAAAACGGGAAAAGCAGAAAATGTGTTCCCCGCGGCCTGAAACTGCTTTAAAAAGTGCACACGCGCCTCTCTCTCTCTCTCTCTCTCTCTCTCTCTCTCTCTCTCTCGCTGTCGGCAGGCAGACATTTGTATTCTTTCAGCGCATCTTGTTTTTTTCAATCTTTTCATCTCCATCTGTCTTTTTTTCTTCCCTCAGAAACAATTTTTTGGGGCCTTGGCTGGAGCCCCGCAGGGTTGGAAGATACCGCTCCGTTGTGTACATGTACAGAGAGTGTGTGTGTGTGTCCCCCCCCCCCCCCCCTGTTTGTATATATTTAGTGTTTCTGCAGGACGGTTCATCTGTTGACGTTAAACCCAATTAGAGGTTGGGCGTGACACGTCTTGAATATGCGTAAGAGCCACGGGAAGAAAAAAAAAGAAGAGAGGAGAGTGGAGCGGGAGGATGAATAAACCATGCGCTAAAGTGGTGTCACTGGGCTGCTGCGTTGGCATGTCGGCGCCGCTCCGGAAAAACATGGCCGTCTCGGGGGCATTGTCTGTAAAGCGGCGCGTCGGAGCGGCCGGACGGCTTCTTTACGCGAGTCTCCGACATCATCGGACGAGAGTAAAATCATTTCCCGTCAGTATGTTTTAGTTTTCGGGGTTGTAAAGAGTCGCCTCAGAACACGCTTAAGCCGAGCTCAGCGTTCCGCTCGGCTCGGGCTTGTGTTTTTTTTTAAGGATTAGCGTTGAATGGGACTTGGAAATATAATTGTCTTTATCCTCAAATTCCATGCAACCCCCCTCCTCCCTCCTCCTCCTCCTCCTCCCCCCCGCTCCGAAAAAAGTTGTCTCTCCATTGAGACGGTCTTGGCTGAGATGATTAAATGCCGCCTGACTTCCCCGCAGCAGCGCGGTTTCATCTCCACGCGGCGACACGAACACCGTCGTGACGGACAGATGATCCATCGCAGACGGCGTAATTGAAAACACTGAGAGAGAGAGGGGGGGGGGGGGCGGGGGACGGGCAGCACACACACACACACGCACACACGCACACAATTAATTTATCTTTCTCTCACCGCTTTGACGTTTTCCTCCGAGATCTATATATATGTACCTCGAAAATGCAGATAATAGATAGGAGCGTTATTGATTGGGTGGGAGGAGAGGAGGAGAGGTGGAGAGGTGGAGAGGTGGAGAGGTGGAGAGGTGGAGCGGGGTGGGGTGCAGAGGTTCTCCATCACTAATCTCCGTGGCTGCGACCGCATCTAAATAACCTGCAGAGGGGGATAAACAGGCGCATCCATCACCGGCGGGGGGGCGCGGACAGTGATGGATGTCTCCGCCCTCCGACGAACCTTTCCCCCCCACCCCCACCCCCACCCCCACCCGCCCAATCCGCCCCTGGTCAGGGACAGCAAGTGTCACCGCCGTCACTCAGGAGGACGGCCGGGCTCCGGACCGGGACCGGGTCGGCCGGGCTTTGTGTCTTTGAGTCCCGGATTATCCGTCAAGATAGATCCTGTTTGTTTTGTCAAAGAGGAAATTGGTTTTGTGTGTGTGTGTGTGTGTGTGCGTGTGTGTGTGTGTGTGACTTTTGTGAGCAGGCGTATCAATTGATTTGGGTTTCTCCTCCGTGAGCCAGATCCCCCGCGCTGCCCGGGCCCAGTGGGCCGGCGTGCCCACGCCAGTTTGCCTCAGAGGTGCCAGTCTGATAGATATGGTGTGTGTGTGTGTGTGTGTGTGTGTGTGTGTGTGTGTGTGTGTGTGTGTGTGTGTGTGTGTGTGCCAGGCCGTGCCTTCCCTCCCCACCCCTAAAGCAGTAAGATTGATCCCTCGTTCCCTCCCATTCCTTTCTCTCCCACTCCTCTGTGTGCCTCCGCCTTTATGAGACTGTGAATAGGTGAAGCTCACAGGCTCCAACAGATGGCCGGAGCTGCCCCATTTCCACTGTCTGACACGCACACACACAAACACACACACACACACACACACACACACACACACACACACACACACACACACACACTAGTGCCCCATGAATGAGAGCCTCCAGAGAACCAGAGCAAGAGGCAGAGTTAAATGTGACCAAGGAGAGAGAGAGAGAGAGACCAAAACGAATGGAAACGGAGAGAATCAGAGAAGAACAAGAAGAAGAAGAAGAACGCGCGGGAGGAGAAGAAGAGAGGACGACGGAAAGCGTTGGCGAGAAAAAAGAAGGAGAGAAATAAAAAGAAGACAGAACGCCGCTGATAAAAAAAAAAAAAAAGGGAGTGAGGGCGATATTGAATTGTAGATGGAGGGAGCCGCTCTCCTCCCTCTTTCCCTCCCTCTTTTATTTATCTCATGTGAAGCCACGCCTCCCTCCTTTCACTTGTCAGCGCGTCTATAACAGTGAGCCGTCTGCACCGGGGCTGCGTGGCGAGCCAGACGAGCTCCCTCACCGCCGGCAGCACGGAGGACCGGATCTGAAAGGGGACCGGACCGGCCAGAGCAGGTGTGTGTGTGCGTGTGTGTGTGTGTGTGTGTGTGTGTGTGTGTGTGTGGGGTGTGTATGACAGAGCATCTGCATCCCTGAGTGTGTGTGGGAAGCGCTTGTTCCCTCCACTTGTTTCCAGAGGGCTAACGGCGCCGCCGCTCTGCCCCAGTTTACACTCCAGCGCTCTGATATCCGTTACGTTTCGCCTCCGAGATTTACGCTCGCCGGCGCCGCTCGCCGTGGCGATGAGAGAGACGAGACCTCTTGTTCATCACCGGACTGCTGTTTGAGGGGGGGGAAGAGTTGGGGGGGGGGGGAGGAGCTGGATGCTGTTGATATGTGATGTGTCTCTTGGTAGCTTTTATGATTATTTTGTATTTTTAAGTGTCATTTAAGTGATGATACTTTAACACGCCGGTGTCCTCCAATCACGGCCGAGTTCAGGGTCCTTCAGAATCCGCTCGGTCTGGTCCATCTCGGCCGGCGTTGATCGTTTAGTTTTCTTTTACTTCCTCTTTGTCTTCATGTTCACCGCCCACGTGTGTTTAAAAAAAAATATATGGAACACTCATTGTCTTCGGCGCAGCTTTTGTATTTACTCCGCCAAAGATATAATCCTGCTGCTGAATGTGTGTGTGTGTGTGTGTGTGTGTGTGGAAAATCAGAGCAAAAAAAAAAACAACAACCGAGGAGTTATTATATACTTACGGTCCAGTTTGGGATTGTTTACCTTCTGGGGAGCTTTTCTTTTTTGTCGTCGGGTGGAAGACCGAGAAGGTATATCCGGAAAAAAATTAATAACGGCGTTCATTCAGGAGACGCCATTTCAACCGCCGGCGCGGCTCGCGGCTCTGAGGCCCCCCCCCCCCCCCCCGGTGAATGTACTCACTATCAGTGTTTTGTCAATATCTTTACGGGTCAAAAGGCTGTGTCATCACCAAGCGGCTGGCGGTTAAGAGCAGCGGAGTGGATGTGAGGGGGGTGGAGGGGGAGGGTGGAGGGGGGGGGGGTGGAGCACTGACCCAGAGGCTGAAATATTGATGCCAGGGACAGCTGAGCTGAGCCCCCCCCCCCCCCCCCACACACACGCTGTTTGTAGCGATAAAGGGGTGGGTGGGATGAAAGAATGCAAGGATGGAGGGATGGATGGAAAAAAGAAGAGGAGAGATTCAGAGATACATTCTTCGGGCATTCATAATTCATCACAAGCCACTCTGCCGTGGAGCGGAGCCCCCTCATCAACTGGCCTCCTTCCTCACTGAGATGTGGACCGGAGGAGGAGGAGGAGGAGGAGGAGGAGGAGGCTCACCTGTCAGCAGGTCCCCCTGCAGCCACGCGCTACACACACACACACACACACACACACACACGGACAGACGCATAGGCACACACACGTACTTAGTTCAGGTTTATATTGACACAATGTGTAATTACATGGTTATTATACTCGCAAATGAAATGGGGATTGCACAGAAATCAATTTACTGTATTTCCACTGCGTTAACCCAAACTAATTTGCTGCACACACACACACCGCATATATTTGTGCCAAAGCTCACACACACACACACACACACACAGAAACACACACACACACACACAAAAACACACACACACTCACACTCATTCCATCCTTAACCATTATTTTTTTTCCACGTTTCTTCAATTAATTTTGTTATTCCTCTATTGTTCACACACTCTTTGAGACACACACACACTCTCACACACGCAAACACACGCAAACACACTCAAACACACATTCCATCCTTAACCTTTATATTATTTTCTTCCACATGTTTCTTAAATTCCTTTTTTTCTTCCTCTGTTGTTCACACACTCTTTGAGACCCCCACACACACACACTCACACTCACACTCACACACACACACACACACACACGACCTTGAGACCTGTTGACGTCGTTTGCGGCGGCTGTGCCGGGAATACATAAGCGGCCGCGTGGGACCCATCGGCGAAAATGGGGAGCTTGACATTCCATTTGTAAAAAAAAAAGACTGTTTGTAAAATGTGCATGAGGGGGGGGGGGGGAGGGGGGGGGAGGGGGGGGGCTGACGATGCAGTTGAAGGGGAGACACCGGCATGAATATGTATTGTATGCTAATGCGGCGCGCCGAAGCTGTTGACTCAAGCTGTTGATGAACGCAGAGGACATGTCCCCCCCCCCACAGACACACACACACACACACACACACACACACACACACACACACACACACACACACACACAGACCATCGCCAATGTGGAGGAAGTGCTATCGACAAACCCATTGTCAACGCTGCAGCCGGGGGGGCGGTGCGGTGACAGGTGGCAGATAGCAGCCGCCAAGGTGACACCTCTCAATGGGCCCTGGCGGGGTCGGCGCCGGCGTCTTTTTCCCCCCCCCGCCGCTCTCCTGACCTTTTCGTGGTTAGACACAGCGAGGTGTTGACCAGGGGGTCCTCGAGCTCAAGCCTCCCCATTTGCTCCGCTCGGCCTGCAGCCTCCTCCACCTGCTCCACCGCTCATGTTTAACTCAGTGGAGAGAGAGAAAACACACACACATTACACAGTAATGTTAGAAAAAAAAGTCGAAATAGTGCCAAAAAAAAAGGAGAAGGAAATGTCTTTATCCTCGGCTGACACGGAGAAGTTGGCTTACAGAAAAAGATGCAATAAAAAAACTCCCGGAAACAGATTTTTATTTTTCAAACACATCTTGATGTCGACACGGCGCTCGGATCGCTCCATCCGAGGCTTCGCTCCGCCAGAAAGTTAAAATAAATAATAACAATAAAAGAGAGCAGGCTTCCGGGGGCGGAGGTAAATATGATGTCGCCCGGTTTGAAAGTAAAAACAAACAAACTCACACACAGTATCACCCGAGGAAGGGAGCAGCAATTAAATGCCGTGATATATATCAGCGGCTCCGGTGAGCCATTATTTATGTAACCTTGCAGCTCGAATGCGTATATCTCTATTAAAATAGATTCACACACACACACACACACACACACACACACACACACACACACACACACACACATATAGTTAATGGACACACTTTACTTGTTTTATTTTTCAGCTTACGGCGTTTCATTTCTCACATCCTCCTGCGGGAGACGTGCAAAGTATCCTCTGACGGTGTGAGTTCATCTATATGGAGGAGCTGATGGTCCTGATGGGAGGAGATCAGTGTGTGGATCTCAGGGAGAGGGGGGGGGGGAGGAGGAGGGGAGAGATAGAGGTGAGGGAGCGAGGAAGAGAGAGGGAGCGAGAGGGAGAGATGGGGGGAGAGAGGGGGCAGAGGGAGAGAGAGAGGTGAGAGAGGGAGAGATATAGATAGAGAGAGAGGGAGCAAGAGAGGGAGAGAGAGGGGGGGTGAGGGAGAGAGAGATAGAGATAGGGAGCGAGAGAGGAGGAGAGAGAGGGAGCGATATAGATAGAGAGAGAGGGGGGGAGAGAGAGGTGCAATAGGGAGAGATATAGATAGAGAGAGGGAGGGAGGAAGAAAGAGAGGGGGAGAGGGAGGGAGTGAAAGGGGGGGAGAGAGAGAGAGGTGAGAGATGGACAGGCAGAGATAGAGAGAGAGGGAGGGAGGGAGAGGGAGCGAGAGAGGGGGAGAGAGAGAGAGTCGTCTCCGGCTGACGGGAGCAAATAAGGAGAGGCACATTTCCCTGCGCTGTACGCGTGCACGTGTGATCACCATTGTGCGCACGTGTCGGCGGCGGCGAGCCCATTTGACTGCGGCGTGCGAGTCAGATCTCCACCTCCTCTTCCTCCTCCTCCTCCTCCTCCTCCTCCTCCTCCTCCTCGTGATCGCACGCTGCCGGCGTCGCGGCCCTCGCCTCGCAGACGTCGGTCAAGGCCTCGAACCGTAGCGCCCGATTCTCGTTTGAATCCGTCTCGCCGTCTCCCGCCGCCATCGGCTCCGACGTCTCGGGGTTCTCGGCGGCACTTTTGTTTCACCGGTGAATAATTTATGGCGGAATTAGCCGCCGGTGGCTCCGAGCAGCGATCGGGAGATTTGGGGGAAAACAAGGACGACGAAGTCTTGACTCTGTTTGTTTTTCTCGTCACGCGGATGTAATTACCGCCGCGGTTATCTCCCGCCGCCGCGGTCCTCGCCGTACGGACGCCGTTTTAATTGATCTGATGTGTACCCGGGTCCACTTCCCTCTGTTGCCTCTCGTCTCCGCCGCCGCTCGCCATCGGCTTCTCGCTGAGGTGTGTTAGCTAGGGCGATTTCCATAAGTACGGCAAAACAAACACACACACACACACACACAAAAACACGCAAACACACACACACGCACACACACACCGCCACTTTCCTGGAGTTAGGCAAACAATCAATGAACGCACTCGGGTAACCGCGGTCTAAGTGGCCCATTGATGTTACGACTAAATGAATACGGGCTGCCGTGATGACGGTGGCACACACACACACACACACACACACACACACACACACACACTGACCCTCACGCCGCATGGAAATGGACTATTCCCCCTTTTAGGATTCTGTCCATCGAAAGAAAGAAAACACACAAAGAAGAAGGGAGAAGATACAAGAAACACCAAATTAAGACCTCGAGGAAGGACGAGATATCGGCACACACACACACACACACACACACACACACACACACGCACACATTCAGAGTGGTCTCAACCACACTTTTTAATTTCCCCCGATTTTTTCGACACTTCCACTTTAATCTCCACCCCTGTGTTTCTCGCTCTCTCTCTCCATCCTCGTGGCCCGGTCACAACTTCACCCCTTTCCCCCCCCCCCCCTCGCCCTCTACACCCCCCTCCCCTCCCCTCTCCTTCAGGGTGTTGCCGCAGCTATTGTTGTGCCTAATAAGGTTTATGGAATTACAGATCTCCGAAATTGGATTTCCACAGCGGCGGGATTACGGGGTTCAAGGCCCGGCTGCATCGGGGGGGCACGACTGACCTGTGTCTGAACTGTTTCTTCTTTTTTTATTTTTCGACCGTAACCCTCCAGTTGGGTAAACGAGGAGTTCGATGCTCCGACCGCTCTGGAGAAAAGTCGGGGCGGATCCCTCGTATCTGGCGATTAAGAGTCGGGAAGCTTTTTGGGGTTTCTAGACGTCCCGGTTTTGTGTTTCTCTGCCGTCCGCCGCGCTCACACACTCCCCTCCTCCGTCTGCACACACTCCCCTCCTCCGTCGGTCCTCACGACTCTTGAGTGTTTGATCCAGATCTAATCAAATGAATCTCTTGATCTTCCTCGTCTGACACACAGACATCAAACATCCTCCACATCCAGAGGCGCTCAGCTCCTTCTAATCCCCCAAAGATCGGTCCGCTTGAGAAGCAATTGATTCTCACGGAGATAGTCGGACCGCTACGTGTAACGAACTGGGAGGTGCCTTTTGCTAAGCCCCCCCAACAAAAAAAATGTAAGCAATTTATTTAGACATTTGTATTTAGTCTCATTGTAAAGTAATATTGATTAATCATTGCCTATTTAGCCTATTTTCTTCTTCTCCTCATTCTTCGTCTTCTTTGTTCTTCCTCCTCTTCCTCCTTCTCCACCTCCTTCTTCTTCTTCGTCCTTCTTCTTCTTCCTCCTCCTCCTTCTCCACCTCCTTCTTCTTCTTCTTCTTCTTCTTCTCCTTCTCCTCCTTCTTCTTATTCTTTGTTCTTCCTCCTCCTCCACATTCTTCTTCTTCTTCTTCTTCTTCTTCTTCTTCTTCTTTTTCCTTCTTCCTCTTCTTCTTTTTCTTCTTCTTCCTCCTCCTCCTCCTTCTTCACCTTCTTCTTCTTCTTCGTTCTTCCTCCTCCTCCTTCTCCACCTCCTTCTTCTTCTTCTCCTTCTCCTCATTCTTAGTCTTCTTTGTTCTTCCTCCTCCTCCACCTTCTTCTTCTTCTTCTTCTTCGTCCTTCTTCTTCTTTTTCTTCTTCGTCCTTCTTTCTTCTTCTTCTTCCTCCTCCTCCTCCTTCTCCACCTCCTTCTTTAAGAGTGTTTTCTTATGACAGTTGTAGTTTAGTTTAATGTATTATGATTGTTGCATATATATATATATATTTAGTTGTAGGTTCCCTGATTGTGTAGCACTGGGCCCCTGTGGTTATATGTAGGTGTGGGTAGCTTCAGGACCAACATGCACCTGGGTGGCCGATGTAAGGCGGTGTCAGCATTTTGTTTGTTTCGTAAATAAATGATCAGAATAATTACATAAGGAAATGGACATTACTTTCTTTTGGCTGCGTCAACTCAACAAAAATGTACAATTTGATTTCTAGTTGTATTTGAGTTATTTGGACCGATGGCCACGACGCGTGTCATCGTTCAGGTGTGTCCGAGCATCGAGTGAAGAAGTAGCAGCAGGGGGAAAAGAAGAGCGGCTGTGAGGAGGATGCCACATTGAGACGCCGCTGCTCATTAGGAGCGGTCCACAGTGGCCGGCTTAGTGAACTCTTAATTGGGGAAGAGAGACAGGGCTGAGGATGAGGGCGATCAATAGAGACGGAGCCGGGGATCCGACTCCCTGGAATCAATCAGCCTCCTGCCCCCCGACAGGGGAGAAGGAGGGCAGCCAATCGGAGCCGAGTCTTCCTCCTCGTTTCCCCTCTCGCTCAAAACTTCATCGCCATCGACAGACGGACGGCTCACTCCGTCTCGTGTCAGCCGCAGGAGGACGGATGGAGTCGCCCGATTGCTTTTTTTATCCGACGTGGTCTTTTGATCTCATTGAAATGTCACCCCGGGGTTTTTTTTGGTGCCAAGAACGAGCAGCCTTATAAAACACGCGTCGTTAACACGCGAGCGCGTTAGAGAAAGGAACATTACGTGAATCCCTGGCGTGTTTTTACACCGCTGCTTAAAAATAGTCACTTTCTCTCCTCTTCTTCTTCCTCCTCCTCCTCCTCCTCCTCGCCCGGGGTAATAGCCATCTTTCTGCCCTGTCACCTTTTGATGTATCGTCCTCTTATTCACATCAAGGACGAGGCCAGGTGGCGCATCTTCTCTCAGTCACACTGCCTTGTCACCCGCAGCCGGTTCCAATCCACTCCCCCCCCCCTCCCTCTCTCTCTCTCTCTCTCTCTCTTTCCGCTTATTTATATTAAAGCTGTCAGTCCTTTTATTTTAGCGAGAGAGAGAGAGAGAGAGGATAGTAAATTACGTCTGAACACGTTGCAGCCTGCGGTGAAATCCTCCGAGTTGTCACATCAAATCCTGTCAAAAAAAATAAATGACGTCTCCACTCGCCCGTATTGTTGCAGCGCGACTGAAATCCTTCTTCATGGTCGTGTCCTCGGCCGCAAATGTGCGGAGCTTCTTCTATGAATACGCCGCGCGGTGAAAAGCGAGCCTGGGGGGGGGGGGGGGGGCATTTAGTCGGGGCGCCGGCGACCACGTGCGCCGCATCGCAGGCCTCCGTTAAGGCCGAGTCGGCTCTACGCGGCGCCCTCCTCCCAGAAACAGAAGCTAATCCGCTATCGCTGTCGCCAGGAGGTGTTCAGGAGGGTGAGAAGTAATGACGTTGAAATTGGGGAGTAAAAAAAAATAAATGTCGACACTATTTCTGGCGCGGGGTCTAATTAAACCACCTGAAGTATTTCCGGCTCCCTCCAGGCGTCACAGAGTCATTCGGCCTCGTGCCCGAACGTGATGCGCGGCGTTCTCCTCTCTCTCAAACAGATGTGTCACCGTCCTCCGGGGGGGGGGGGGGGGGGGAGGGGGGATGATGATGAGACGGTGCCGCATCGGGATGGATTCATAGAGATGAGAGTGGCGTGGATACAAGATAGTCCGGCTCTGATTCAGTTCTTCGGGGAAGTGTCTGGCGCTCCTCGTGTTCGTCCTCTCATCCTCTGTGGGTTTGTGGGTTTGTGTGTTTGTGTGTTTGTGTGTTTGTGTGTTTGTGTGTTTGCTCACAGGACTCGGCAGCCGGGCGGATTTTCTGTGGAAGAAGAGAGCATCAGAGACGGCTCGGAGAGGACGGTAAGGACCTGAGAAAGTGAACACATTGTTGCCCTCTACTTCCTCACACACACACACACAACACACACACACACACACACACACACACTTCCCGCTCGCATAGCGTGTTGACAGGTTGCTCCAGCTGCACCGTGTGTATCTGTGTTTATTTGTGCCCGAGGTCTCTCTCTCTCTCTCTCTCTCTCTCTCCGTCTATCTGGTTATCCGTCTTCCCGCCCATCGGACCGCCGCGAACAGAGCAGAGGCTGATTATTGTTCCTGTTGCCATGGACGCGACGCGGACCGCTGAGGGAGCTTACAGTCGATGTCAGGGCTTTGTTTACAGCGGCGGACGGAGGCGGAGCCTCTGTAGAAAAAAACACCTCGTTTGATCCGCCTGTGGGTGTTCCTGCCCCCCCCCCCCCCCCCCCCTCTCAGTGGCCATCCTTTACGAATGTGTAATTATAAAGAGGAGAGAGAGAAGAGCTGATGGCCGCTAAGAGCTGGAATTAACGAGCAAGCAAACAAACGATTAAATCAGCATCGTGGGGAAAAACGACGATGACGACTGAGGCCGTGTTTTTAAATCGGTCGTCAGAGGCAACGAGTAAAAAAAAAAAAAAAAAATAGAAGAAGAGGAGAAACAAGGGAAATGCATTTGCACAGCATTTCCATAAATCTGCATGACGTGGACACACGGACACTTCCCACTGTTCCCAGTGTTCCCACTGTTCCCACTCGGGGAGCAGCCGGCTGTTCATCACTCGCAAAAACATCCGACCCTAATCATCTCTCCTCTCCGATTCACACACACGTCTCCGAGCTCCGGGTTTCTGTTTCCCGAGACAACGAGCGTAACGCCCGACTCCGCCCGGCGTCTTCCAGGAGCCGGACTGTGAATTATTTATCTTTTCTTTGTGAGGCGAGTGGGAGAGCGGACAGGTGAGCGAAGCGCCTTCGTTGAGCTATTCTGTTTGAGGAGTGATCTCCACCTCACACCCTCCGGCAGCGAGAGGACCGCTCTCTCTCTCTCTCTCTCTCTCTCTCTCTCTCTCTTTCTGCCAGAACTTTAAAGTCTTCAAGAGAAACTCCTCAAAAGGCCTCGTCAAGTCCGCCGTCTCTTTCCGCAGAGCGCCGGCGGCGTGATTCCTCTCCTCCGCTCCTCTGCGTGTGCTTTTCTCATCTCGATGTTTCACTGCCCCAAAACTCTTTAGGGAGGTTAGCTTGTCGTCCTCCTCGTCGTCCTCGCGTCCTCTCTGGGTCACGTGACGCCTCCACGGCCGCCGGCTGGTTAGAAGTATGGAGGAGCTCGGCCCTCATTGGTTCTCCCCGCCGGGCGCACACGGAGCGGGCTGACAGCCGGAGATACCGGGCTTCATCAACATCAGGCACCCCAATAAAAGCCCTGTGTGTGTGTGTGTGTGTGTGTGTGTGTGTGAGTGTGTGTGTGTGTGTGGCCCAGAGTTACAGTATAAACACGGAGGGTGCGGAGCGTCGTCTCCCATCGAGGAAGGCAACTCCATTCTTTAAGGAAGTGGCTGTAGATAAAGTGTGTGTGTGTGTGTGTGTGTGTGTGTGTGTGTGTGTGTGTGTGTTTGCCCACTTGAATAACCACTCAGCCAATGGAAGATATCTGGGGCGATGTCTTCTTCTTCGTCCTTCTTCTTCTTCTTCTTCTTCTTCTTCTTTCTTCTCCTTCCTCGTCTTCTTCTTCTTCTTCTTCTTCTTCTTCTTCTTCTTTTTTCTTCTTCTTCTTCTTCTTCTTCTTCTTCTTCTTCTTCTTCTTCTTCTTCTTCTTCTTCCTCCACCTCTTTTTTCTTCTTCTCCTTCCTCCTCCTTTTTTATTCTTCTCCTTCCTCTTCTTTTTCTTCTTCATCCTCCTCCTTCATCCTTCTTCTCCTTCTCCTCCTCCTTCGTCTTCTTCTTCCTCCTCCACCTCCTTCTTCCTTTTCTTCTTCCTCCTACTTCTTCGTCCCTCTCCTTCTCCTCCTCCTCCTCCTCCTACTTCGTCTTCTTCTTCCTCCAACCTCCTTCTTCTTCTTTTCCTTCTTCATCTTCTTCCTTCTCCTCCATCTCATTGTTCTTTCTCCTCCTCCTCCAGCTCTCTGATTGCTTCAACAGCTTTACGTCCCGGCCGTGTTTAACGAGGCGCTTTCCAAACACCGGATGGCGGCGAGCGCGTCGTCCTCCGTGTGAGATCTGTAGAGACGGCCTCGCGTCTCGACTACGACGTACGGAGATAATGAATCGAATCTCTTCCGCAGTAAAAGAGGAGTGACCCTCTCTCCTCCGCGTGCGTAAATCTCCCCCGTCGTGTCTGCTTACCGTTGGATTTACAGGCCGTTTTATGCCCCCCCCCCCCCCCCCCCCCCCCATTCCTCACGTAGAGGCCGCTACACAACGCTCATCAGGCGGAGACATCCATCCGTGACGCTTCTCTCATGAATCTGATTGACCTTTTTCGGTAAAAGGTTATTAACCCCCCCCCCCCTACACACACACACACACACACACACACACAATTGAAAAGCCGGCTATCTATCCCGTCCTGGCTGACGCGTAACGTTCCATCGAGCTGATGGGAAGGTGCGATAAGAGAGGTTTCGGGGTGTGGGGGGGCGGGGCTATCGAGGTCAAAGAGCTACCCCGTCGGCGCGGTGATTACTCTATTAGTGAGACGGGCCGGCTGACGGGCGCACTAATTACAACGCCGGGGCGACGGGCTTGATCCGAGCGCCGCTAATTCATGTTTAACAAACAGGGGGGAGGAGGTTTCCTCCGGGCGCGGCGAGGAGGTCGTCATCGCGACGCGTACCGCAAATCCGGCGCGTCTTTCTTGCACTTTGAATTTCTCTTTCTTCTCCACACGTCCCCGTTTGGCCGTGAGCGATCGGCGGCGCGGCGGAGGATCGGTCTCTCGGCCCTCTGAGAAGTAATCACAATGTTCTCTCCCCTGAGTGCCGGGTAGGGCTTCATTTCTACCTCCATCTTGTACCTCTCTGCTGTATAGATCCCTGGAGGAGGGGGGGAGGGGGGCTTGAGTGTGTGTGTGTGTGTGTGTGTGTGTGTGTGTGTGTGTGTGTGGGGTCGTAACAGCCGGTTGCCAGCCTGACAGCGGCCTAATAGAGGTCTAATAGGAGAGATTCGAGTCCCAGAGACCAATCGCGTGACCTTCACGTGGGCCCGTGGAGGCAGGTGAAGAAGAGGAGGGACACGGAGGTGAAGTATCATTACAGAGGGTGACAGGCAGGTGGTTTAAATGTATTTTCTCTCCCCCTCTCTCTCCCTCGCTCTCTCTCCCTCTCTGTCTATTTAAGGTCCGGTTAAGTGGCCGCAGAGAGAACTTAAAAGGCATGAAAGGAAAGCCGTGTGTGTGTGTGCGTGTGTGCGTGCGTGTGTGTGTGTGTGTATGGGGGATTCGTTAATTTCAGCTTTTATCGCCTTCACTGAGAGAAATACCTCAAGTGCTTATTTTTCTTTGTAAACGCCAATAAAGGATTCTGTTTGGGAAACATAATTATTGAGATTAAAGCGTCTTCTCACGGCATCGCCGGGCAGAATAAAAAAAAAACACCTTTTTTTTTGAAGTACATTTCGAGTCTCTTTATGTTCTTTCCTGCCAGTCGTATTTTAAAGTGTGTGACTGCTCCGTTTGAGGGAGAGTTTTCATCTCCAACCTTTGACCTCAGTTACAACTATACGACAACTAACAGTCCCCCTTACACCTTTTCACATGTCTACAGGAGTGTGTACGTGTGTGTGTGTGTCTCCCTCCTCACTCTGCTGATCATATTAGGGGGGGGTTCAGGCCTTCAGGGACAGCCAATGAACATCCTCCGCAGTGAGAGAGCCTCGACCATCCTGATCAATCTGAGCTCTCATTAAAAGCCCCACGCAACCCGATACCACGTCGATACCGTAGCGCCGCAGAGAGACCTGCGAGAGCTGCTAGGCCGGCCGCCGGCAGCTTAGCTGTCATTACCGGGGGCGGGCGGCGTGCCAGAGACCCCCTTCACGGACCACTTAGCCTCCCCCCCCCCACCCCCGTGGTCCCGAACACAGGTCAGCGCAGACAGATGGGCCGCCTGGGCAGCTGTCCAGGGGAAGAGGCGTCAAGAGAGATGGATACCGACCTGTAGAGGAGGAGGCGGCGGCGTGGAGGGGCCGCGTGGGCCGAGTGTGTGTGGGCCGAGTGTGTGTGTGTGTGTGTGTTGAGTGCGGTTACCCAGCGCCGCGGTTGTTTCACCTGAGGCCGCGTGTGTTTGCTATGATTCGGTAGATGACTGCGGATGATTCTAAAAGACCGGTGACCAGAGGTTACGCTCATCTCCTCCGTAAACTAAAGAAATAACAGAAATGTTGTCTTGGTTTTGGCACACATGCCACGATTCCTGCTGGGAAAACCACACGAAGTGAATCGCGATCCGCTGTGATTTGTGTGTGTGTGTGTGTGTGTGGGGGGGGATAATATAAGTGGCCATGCATAGAAAGCCTCTGTAATCCAGATCATTGTGTGGAGGTCTCACCCTCTGTGCTCCGGTCTTAACCCCCTGTGTGGTTCCGATAGGGGAGGGTGGGATCAGTTTTGTGCGTCTCTAAACCCTCCACCCCTCCACCCCCTACCTCCTCACCCACCCACACCCCCACCTCCAGTAATCCGCCGACAAAGGGGGCCCCGGGGAGAGAAAGACCGGCCCGGCAAAAGGGCGGAGGGGTTAGGACGGAGAATGGACGGAAGAGTGACGAAATAAAGAAGCGGTCGTCGCCTCTCTGCAACCCCCAAGGGTCTGCTTAACGCCAGAGGGGACGGCCCCGCAACGCAGACCCTCCCCCATCACCTCCACCAGCACCACCACCACGGTACGACATACCTCCGCTGCCTCGGGGCCTCTTTAAAGCCCCATTATGTTGTTTCTCCCTTGTAGCGCCCCCTTCTGGTATTTAACGTGTACTACAGTGTCGTAAATACCCAGTTACGATAGATCAGGTGTCTGAACCTCTGGCTCTGAGCCATATGTGGCTCTTCCGGTGACGCATATGGCTCTTTTGAGTTTGAGTTAAAAAAATATATATCTCCTCCGCCCCCTGTAACTTTCTCTCTCCTCCAGATGACAGCAGCAGTAATGTCAGGTCCCTTTCTTAAAGACGTCTTTGTTCTTTTATTAAACTAAAGGTCTGTTATTGGTCGTCTCCACAGCAGCATGTCTCTCTGTCTCTACGTCGCGTAGCGGAGACAATAAAAAGTCCCCTGTGAGGTGGACTGGACTATGTGACGCTGGTCATCATGACAGAAAGCAGGTCCAAGGACAGGGCGCTACAACATGTGACAGAGTCGGGTTTTAGCCCACAGACCCCGATGGCAGTGGAGGAGGAGCACATATTAAAAGAGGAGCCATATTAAAAGTCGTTGTAGCAGCAACTTTTTTTTCAAGCTGTTATTTTAAGGTAGGAAAAGTTACATAGTGTCTCTTTAAGAGCCGCTGTTCATCCGGAGAGCGAAAGAATCCCGAGTTCAGAGCAGCGGTCGCCCCGTCAGCGGCGGAGCGGCGACTTCCAGGCAGCGCGGAGGAATCGCCGGCGTTATCATTTATTCAGCAGCAGCTGTTTACCGAAAGATGAAACCGATATCGCCCGTAATCGTCATTAAGTCACGGCCGTTAGGATCGGTCCCAGAATGCAGGCGCTAATTTGATGACGGCCTGTAATTAAACCGCAACCGAAACGCCGGCTTAAAATAAATCGATGGACCCTGTGGAGCGTGTTCTAAAGTCGATCGCATCATCCCGAGCAGATGAATATCACGTTTTGGTCACTTAGAAATGTCCTTATTTTTCAAATAAAATATTTTTTTTTCAATGAAGATAACATTAAATGAAATATTAAATTAAACGTAATTAATTAAATAATTAATTAAATACTCTCTATTCATAGTTAATGTGGTAAATGATTATTCTCTGGTGTTTAATGAAGTCTCTACAGAGGTGTGTAGAGGCCCATCTCCAGTGTTCTAGTGGTACATTGTGTTATCGCCTTAGAAGACTAACGGAGGGGTAAAAAAACATTAAAAACTCTATTTATGTGAGCGCAGCTGAAAACAGTTATGCTTGTAAGAGAAGCTCTAAAAAATATATTTAAAAAAGTCATTATTTATAACCTTGACTATATTTTCTATTCATTCTGCAATTAATTTGATGAATAAAAGTGCGAGTTTCCATGGAAAACACCAAACTGTGTGGGTGACCCCAAACTTGTGCGCGTCAGTGTGTATGCAATGTCACGCAGAAGTCACCGCGGTCCCGGTGAGGGAGTTAGGGCCGTGGAACAATCGGCCCCGGCTGATTCGCCTGTAATCCCTTTAGCCGAGATGTGACACGCCGCAGGGGGGCTTTGCCTCCGGTCAATAAGTGCCAATACGGAGCAGCCATCACTCAGCGGGCCGCCCTGTCCACCAGCTCGCTCGCTTGTTTCAGCCGTCAACCTCCGTCTCTAAAGGGGGAGCGGGGCAATTGTGCCGCTGCCTCGGACGTGCCGCAAATGGCTTTTCCCAAAAAAAGCCGGCATGAATGGGACGGGAGAGGCGAGGACGCCCGCAGACTGCCAAACAGGCGCCTCCCCCCCCCCCCCCCCTGACATCAGAATAAACCCGTCTGGAAAAGCTACGTATTTACAAAACACCATTGACAGTTGCTCATTCTCTCGGGTCTTAAACCCCTGGAGGTGGGTGCTGTGGGGGAGGGGTGGGGGGGGGGGGTGGGGGTGAACCCCGAGTCGGGGGGGACAATCGGGGCTCTGTTTGTGTTTTTCTCCAACACCTCCGTGTTCTCTTTGGGCTCCGGTGGAGCGAATACTGCAAAGTGGGGGTGCAGAGGAGGAGGGGGAGGGGGAGGAGGAGGAGGAGGAGGAGGAGGAGGAGGGGGGGGTAGATGCCGTGACCCTGACTGAAGCCCCCCTCATCCCACCCCGGAGAAGAAAAATAACATGCAGACCACCGCGCTAGCCCCACATGCCGCCGCGTTGCCGCTGGTAACGCGGGAGCGAGAGATGAAAGAAGAGCGAAACGTCTCCGGAGAGAACGGGAACGAGTTGGCTCACCAAAACATCCTCTCTGCGGCGTGTTGGAGGATGTCTTCCACCGTTTTTAGTTTTGGTTGAACCTGCGGAGGAGACGCAGGGGTAAAAAAAAGAAAAGGCAAGCAGTAGCTTCTGTGACGGAAACAGTCTGAGAACAACACGACAAAACAATCTGTTCACTCCCTCCAGATCCTGAGATAATTAGCCTGACTGCTTTAATGCGTCCCCTTGTTGGAGAGAGATGTTTGAAGTCTGATACACAGTGTGGGTGGGTGTGTGTGTGTGTGTGTGTGTGTGTGTGTGTGTGGCTACATTTATAGTCAACAGGGAGTCTGTCAGTGCCCTTTGTTCTCGAGCGAGAACACATCATGACTGGCTCTATTGTCTAAACTGACACCATCATACACTCTACAGTCCTCTGTTTATGTCTCTCTCCCCCACTCTCTCTCTCTCTCTCTCCTCCTCGCCCTCTAATTTTTTGTTCCCCCCACCAAACTATTCACCCATGCGTCACATCACTCGCCGCCGCAGCGTTTCCAAGATAATGGGCCCTGTGGATTACAGTCGAGATGACTTTCCTCCGCCCCTCGCGGCGGGATGATGAGCATCGCGCCGTCGGCACGAGGCGGCTCGCGGAGCGGAGCGTGACCAGAAGGTGACTCCTGGAGAACAGCTCCCTGAAAGAACAGCTCCCTGAAAGAACAGCTCCCTGAAAGAACAGCTCCCTGAAAAAAACAGCTCCCTGCCTTATGCATTGATCCCATTTCAGTTTGCGTATTACATTCATTCCGTGTAACTTCCACTTACTTAAAGCCCCACTATGTAGTGTTTCCCTTGTAGCGCCCCCTTCAGGTATTTAACGTGTACTTCAGTGTCGTAAATACCCAGTTACGATAGATCAGGTGTCGTGAACCTCTGGCTCTGAGCCATATATGGCTCTTCAGGTGACGCATATGGCTCTTTTGAGTTTGAGTTAAAAAAATATATATCTCCTCCGCCCCCTGTAACTTTCTCTCTCCTCCAGATGACAGCAGCAGTAATGTCAGGTCCCTTTCTTAAAGACGTCTTTGTTCTTTATTAAACTAAAGGTCTGTTATTGGTCGTCTCCACAGCAGCATGTCTCTCTGTCTCTACGTCGCGTAGCGGAGACAATAAAAAGTCCCCTGTGAGGTGGACTGGACTATGTGACGTTGGTCATCATGACAGAAAGCAGGTCCAAGGACCGGGCGCTACAACATGGTACATAGTGGAGTTTTAGCCCACAGACCCTGATGGCAGAGGAGGAGGAGCACATATTAAAAGTCATTGTAGCGGCACCATTTCTTTCAAGCTGTTATTTTAAGGTAAGAATTGTTACATAGTGTCGCTTTTACCGTATCATGAATAGAATTTGCACCGTGAATCTTGGAGTGGAACAAGTGCATCGCATGGCAACGGGTGAACGTGGACACCCACACGTTTCCCTCGTGTGCTAAAACTACGAGCATCAAGGCGTTGCTACGACGACTTTTAGGCGCCTCGCTCAAATCATCATCAAATAAGGTCTTTACTAGGAATGTCCATGTCGTTTTGGTCATATAGTGAAGAGAAAGTAATCCTACTCGGGAAGAAAATGTGTAGGAAAGAATGGAATGTGTGTGTAAAGTGTCTCTCTCTCTCTCTCTCTCTCTCTCTGTGTGTGTGTGTGCCCGTCCAGCCGGAACACATCACAGCTTCAACCCCTTTTCTTTCAGGGCAACAGAGTCTCTGCAGGATTAATGATGTGTTAAGTACTAAAGTGACTCTCATTCATATTTCACTGTCTGGTGCGGAACATTCCACGTGGAAGTATAAAGGTTAGGCAGGAACACGACGCGTCAGCAGAGAGGGGAACGCACAACATGCGGGGACAACAGTTTGAACGGAAGAGCTGTTTTCTACTTGAGTTTCCTCATCGCGGATCAAATCTCCCGTTCCTCTCTTTTCGAGGCTAACCGCTGCTCTTTGTGTATTAAAACATAAAAAAAACTAACCGGAGCTTATTGGAAACCTTACAGGGGAATCTAAATGAAATCTTCCCTCTGAATGGTTATCAGCCGAGCATTATTTCCCCTCATTCTTAACTATTAAAATGATTTATTAGAAAGTAAAGACACATTTGTCAAGAGGTATACGTGCGGGCTCTATTTTAAACCAAAAAGGAGCTGGAGAGTTTTTACCTTCGCATTCTGCAGAAGGTTATCTTTTGATCGCTGTGTATTTATTACCTTATTACCGTATTTATATGCGTGCGTGTTATTCGCATAAGTCAAAAAGTCTTAAACCGAATCGCATTACATTTTGTGGGATGATTTGTTATTATCCGGGGACCATTTGATTATATTTTGGGATCGATCGGGTCAAAGGTCAAGATCATAAAAAAGGCCAACATCTTCTTGAATCGCATGGAATTTGGTGGGATGATTGGTTATTATCCGGGGACCATTTGATTAGATTTTGGGATCGATCGGGTCAAAGGTCAAGGTCATGGAAAGGTGGAAAAATCTTATTTTCACTATAGCACGATACATTTTTATCCAATTGGCATGCAACTAATGCCAAAATGTTCATAATGCAATGCCCAATCTTGTGACATGCGAAGGTATGCACTCTACCGAGTGCCCCTTCTAGTTTATGTATTTGTACGTGTGTGTGTTTGTGTGTTATTCGCATAAGTCAAAAAGTATTAAACCGAATCGCATGCAATCTGGTGGGATGATTGGTTATTATCCGGGGACCATTTGATTCGATTTTGGGATCGATCGGGTCAAAGGTCAACGGTCAAGGTCATGAAAAGGTTACTGCGGCGAAGGAATGCACTCTACCGAGTGCCCGTTGTAGTTGAATATGATTTCAGGGTTATCGGCCATG